>CM049386.1:10979812-11087312 GCA_026937815.1 Etheostoma perlongum
TTTATTACTGAGGCATTTACATTTATGCAAAGAGAATTTTCAAATTCCATTTACAATAAAGAATAACGTAAATATTTAAAATTCTGTAATATAAAACATAGGTCTGAGGGTCACAAATTGACTCCCCTCATTGCATATACAGTGCCTCTTTATCATATTGTAAACTTATTGTGTTTTGATTAATTTAAAATTGCTTGGTTTGCTTCAGTAGAGTGTGAAACGCACTTTCCCTTTTGTAGTTTTTCAATTTCTATCAATGGGAGCAGGAAATAGAATATGGGGCGGGCAAAGAGAATGAACACATGGATGTCTGGTGTAATTAAGAAACTGAAGTATTAGAGCAGGCAGTGCCTTCACCAGCTATAATTCATCAAACATGGTCTTAATTAAATTGTTTACGCAGATGTCTGCAAGCTGGTTCCTGCAACAGTCATTCCATTATAACAACGCAATATTATTACCTGACTCATAAGAAAAGTTTTCTGTGGCTGTGCGCTACACTCTGTAGGGCACCATAAAATAGAGAAATTAATTCCTACTTGAGATTAGCTAAATCAACAAGTGGATGTATCTCTGGGAGTTGATATGAAAAGGCTTTGTTCTTTGGAGTGGCAACTGTAAGGGTTGGGGAGCACTAATGTTTACACATGAAATAACTCCCTAACAACAAATAATTGACTCTTGATGGGCAACTGCTTGGTATTTATAGTTATTTTCAACATATTGATTCTGTAAAAACCATAGTATTTTTAGTCTTAAATGTTATAATACTGTAGGCAGCTCTTCATATGGAGCTGCAGACTTGATTGATTTGCTTTGGGATTTTCCAAGGATGGATAAAATTGAGTTTAAAAATGTGTTTTTTTTTTGTGTGTGTCTCAGACAGAGGAGAATCCATAATATTAGTATTCTGTTCAATACACAAGGTGAGCAAAAGTATTCCTCACAAAGCACAGTCAATGGGGCTCCAGGTGGAAGAAAGGGCTCAGGGCTGCTTCCCTTTTTAGCCAGTTTACACATAATCTTCAAAGTCTGAGTCACACCCTGTCAGGGCCATAGGAGGAATGTAACCGCTGTCTCAATCACTCTCTTTTATTAGCCCAGACCACACCAGTGGCCTCCCTGCCCTCATTCCTACTGTTATCTCAGGGATTAAGGGCTTGCTGTCTTTGACAATCCTCTTTTTGCCTGGTCACACAGATATAAACAAAGACCCTAAAGACCTCCATAAAAACACAGGCATGGGCATGGAAGCACACACTCACCCCTGCATGACTTACCCAGTGGAGTTAGAAGAGAATGACATGAGGGATTTGGTGGATATAGTTTTGATTTTTTTTTCTCATGCTCAAAAATATCTCACAATAGCTACTGTGAGTTACAGTACAGGCAATATTGTTAAAGAGAAAAAGAAGAGTCCCATCCGCTTTAAAGCTACATTATTTACTTACATATTTGTGACCAGTTGGGGGTAGAATATTTCAACCACAAGGTGACTTAATCACCCTTTTTTATTTTACTATTTTGGTTTAGTAGCTCTGAACTAGGATGATGAAAGTGGAATTTGTAGGCTTTAAAACTAAAACAACGGCCTTATAGAGACTAAAAAGCTCCATAGCGCCTGTAGGCTTATAATTCTCGACCATGAATGATCTCTTTGATATTGACTCATTGTAAATATAAAAAAAATATTGATTACCGGCAGTTTTTTAGTGTTTAAAGAAAAAGCCCACAATATATCAAAATGACACCAGGAACATCAATATCTTGCATCTATATTAAGGACTGTTATTGGTTACATTGCAGTCCTGAAAGTACAATGGTAACACTGTACAGCCATATATTTGGCATCAAGCTATCAATATACAGTGAGGAATGTCACGACTGGACTAGACATTTTTCAACATCTAAAAGAGACAGAGCAGTGAATATGTTTATGTGTGCTCTTATAGTGTGCATATCCTGGTTTTATTAATATCCCTTTATGAATGATTATACTGTCATCCAGACTTCGATCAATGTCTGATTTGTGCGCAAGTGTGTTGTCAACTCCTTGACATACCAAGAGTCACGGTTTTATCCGTGCTGACTACATCCTCAAAATAAATCAAAAGAACACGATTTGGTTTATGCATGCCTAGACACAGGCGTGACAATCAAAATTTAGCATCTGCAGTTTTGACAGGTATGAGCCTTTCAGTTTCACCATTTAAACAATTATTTTATTGATTACTTTTCTTATTAACTTTACGTCACTCAAGTTAAAGATGTGCATGTGGAAATTGGTATTGGTACTGTTGCATGATACCCAGCCATAGTAAGGACTGAGCATACAAGGGTGAGCTACAAGGGCACCTTGAAACTCGAGTTTCTGTCTGAATATGACAAATCATACAAACCTGATCATAGCAAGAGTACGTAGTCAGTTATAAGTAATGCAACAAAGTTTAAGTAAATCTTTTGAAAATCAACTTGTATGTTTTTTTTTGAAGATCTGAGGTAAAAACAGCTGTGATCAAAATGTACAGACAGATGATCATAGGGACCAATAAAATTACCGCTTCAACTTGAGACGCTGAAAGCAGCAATTGACTGGTTCAATCATTGGAATGGCAGTGTACTGATTGAAGCCTTTTTTGAAGGAAGTTTTAAAGGAAAACAGGAACAATAGCAAGTCTGTCCCTCAATGACCCATCTAATCAGCAGCACCATATTTGTACGCACGGGACGACCCCCAGAGTTTCAGTCAGTTGTGCAAGCCATGAAATTGAATTTAAAATGTGTTTTTTTTTCTCTGTGATACCTTGATGACATACGGGGCCATTTAACATGGGGTTTACCTTTTGCTGAAATTTAAAGATGTCAACTAGCAGCCACCGTGACCGTGCAGTCATTGTGGATGTTAGAGGTTTAAATTGCTCTTAGCACAAGGCCCTAATGTAATATTACATCATTATCCCTATCTCAAGTAACCAAATGATTCCATCATTTATTTTTATTCAGTAATGGCCATGTGGGAAATATCTGGAACCTTAAATATATGGCGTTTGAGTATAGACATTCCATTTGGCCTCTCTTGCAGGTGTCACTCTTTGTTTCCATCTAACACAAATGTGCACATACCCGTATGCACGTACACACCAAAAGACGACAAATTAGTTGTCAGTTTTACTAGCCATGTGACCTCAAAAGCAAAGACAAGGTAGATAACGATCTTAGGCTAAGGACAACTACACATGCGCGCACACACACCCACACACACATCTGAACTCCACATTGCCCAAGGACTTCAAGCTGATTGACGGATCAAGGGGGACTGGCATGAAGATAGAGAAGGGTAAATGTAATTATTGCATGACAGGCTTTAGCTGTCTTAAACTGAGTTGATAAACTGTGATGCATGCATAAATTAAAGTTGTTATGATTAAGATTGTGTCTGCAGAACTGCACATCCTATATACACTCTCTCTTCCATAAATGAAATGAATGTTTTGTTGGTTAATTTATCATTCACTGAAGGGTATTACAGAGCAGTCATCTACACAAAGCCAAGTGACATATTATGTATTTATAAACTGGACACATAATGGAATTGCCTTGCCTGGCTCTCACCTTGTAACCGTTCAACATATACAGTATACTCTACAAAGAGCTAGGCATGGAAACATACAGACAATGGACACATTCAAAACACACATGATGCTGCGAGCAAAACATTACAATACATAGTGTTTTTGGTTAATTGTAAATCATGTAAATTGTAAACAATAAAACATGTATATTTCATTTAGCAAATATTTAATTTGAAAATCTAATCAGGCACCTGCAGGAAACAGTATGCAGATTTGTCTTACAATTGCAACTGCATGTATTTAACATTTATGAGCTTTATTGCTTGACCTTTTTAGCACATTAGTCTTTAATAAAGCATTAATTAAGAGTCCCTTAGGATCTTTTAGAGCTTGCCAGTTTCCTGAATATATGGTGGAATACTCTAAACTACACAGTGACAGAGGGAAATGAGAAATTGCCAAAATCCTCGAACGTGTCATTGAGCACCGATACTATCCAAACACATATCTCCCATTGAAAAGAGGTTTGGATGTTGCTTTAAAACTATAAAGCCATCGGATGAATTATAATGCTGATTTTTCTGATTCCCTCAAGCCCTATCATCCTTATTTTCTCAAAAGAAAATTCCCTCTTATTAAAAACATTATACACATTATACAAGACCCCAAGTGTAGTGATCCATTCTTAGACCACTGACATACAATAATTAACTATGAGTTGGCTACTACAACGTTTGGGATAAAGCATTGTTTTAGAAAATAGTGATTCCCAGACTTTCAGAGAGCAAATCTATTTTGGTCCATCTCCCTCATGGGCTCAACCATTGTGCTCTGATCCCTTTGTCCATCAGAGAGACAGAACATTTTTGGCCTAATGCAACTGGACCCTCGCTAATGACAGTGAATAGCCTTGTTGGCTAGATGACAACAGCTGAGAACAATACCTAATGATGACATCACTTGCTATGAAAATCTATTTCAGGTTTCTTCCTTTTATAGTGTGCTGTTGGATATTGCTATCTTGCTCCCTAGAGAAAGCACATATAAAAGCTTTGGAAGAGGAGGTGGCCCTCAGTGCTTGGGAATCCCTTACAATCCTGTCAGACTCTTGCTTGTTTTTCAGCTAGTACCAGCTCACCTCTGAATCCCTTAACAACATGGCACCAAAGAAGATTGAACCAAAGAAACCTGAGCCCAAAAAGCCAGAGCCTAAGAAAGATGCGGCTCCAGCTGCTAAGTCGGGTCCACCTCCCGAGCCACTGCCTGAGCCGCCCAAGGAGCCTGCGTTCGATCCCAAAAGCATCACTCTTGAGTACTCCGCTGACCAGATTGAGGAGTTCAAGGAGGCCTTCACCTTGTTCGACCGCACACCTTCTGGAGAAATGAAGATCACTTATGCCCAGTGCGGAGACGTGATGCGAGCTCTGGGTCAGAACCCTACCAATGCAGATGTGCTGAAAGTGCTTGGAAAACCACGGCCAGAGGACATGAGCACTAAAATGGTGGACTTTGAGACCTTCTTGCCAATGATGCAGCATATCTCTCGTGCAAAAGATCAAGGCAACTTTGAGGATTTTGTGGAGGGGCTCAGGGTTTTTGACAAGGAAGGCAATGGCACCATCATGGGAGCAGAGCTGCGTCATGTGCTGGCAACACTGGGAGAGAGGATGACAGAAGATGAGGTGGACAGACTGATGGCCGGACAGGAGGATGCCAATGGCTGCATCAACTATACCTCCTTTGTGAAGCATATTTTATCCGGGTGAAACGAACATTTAGCCTAGAGACTTTACCTCTATTTTTCTCCACTTTCTGGATCCTTGCTAAACATTTGTCCAATTAGAGGTGAGCATGTCACTTAGACGGTGACAATATTTCCCAGCTGGCTACAAGACCTATGATTAGTTCTTTTTAATAAACACTTATAATGACATGCCAATGAGATAAAATGGACATGTTTGAAGAATACTACATTAATAAATTAAATTTATTTACAAACTGCCTCACAAATGTCATTTCAGTATACTTAACTTTGGACAAGGAAATGATGATTCATACAGTGATGATAAACAAAAAGGATTTGGCACCATCTGAAAATAGAACAAATTTGATTCTAATTCTACTTTTCACCCAGAGTGCCTGGGCAGCTGCTGTGGATCAAGATGTAGTCCAACATGCTACACACACACACACACACACACACACACACACACACACACACACACACACACACACACACACACACACACACACACTCCCTTTGACAACTACAAGACAGGTGCTCCAAGGACAGGCCCTTACACAAAGAACGATTTGTGTAGGAGTTTAAAAGCAAGCTTTATCATAGTGTATGAATAATATGTTTTTTGTCTTAAGAGTAGATTTATAAGGATTTAGGGGAGAAATGTGCACGTTGTATGTAAGAATTTGGCCACCTAATTACTTTTTTTAATCACATTGAAAGATCAGAACATAGTGGATTTCTCATTGGCATTAACAACAGGGTTGGTCACATCAACACTATATGAAAGGTTTGTAAAGCTGCATTAAGCACTAGGGTGTAAAAGGACCCCTTATTCAAAAGCCAATTGTACTCTTTGGCTTGCCATTGTTTCACCCTGAGTAGGGAGCATACATTTGGGCGTTTGGTGAGAGCTTTTGAAACCCAGCCACATGGACTAGTGAGCTAAAAGTGATTTTAAAGTTTAAAAAAATAAAATTAATTAAAGCTGCAGTGTTTTCAATAAGTTTAGTTGAAATTACTGGAAACACATTACAAGGGTGTGCAATACAGATCGTGAACTATAAAATGTGTCCATGATCTGCCTTTACAGAGACTGTAAGGGTGCTGATAGCGTATTTGATATGACACATCAACACCTTTGGTGTGGGGGACTCGGGTTTGATTCCCACTGCCTTCCCTGAGCAAAATAGCAAAACCCTAGTTGCTCCATAGGCGTGCAACCTTTGACATATATAGCAATTGTAAGTTGCTTTGGATAAAATGGATAAAAGTGAGACGACGACAACGACAACAACAACAGAGCAAACAGAGCCCTGGTTAGCTCCATGGTCAGCTCACACTCACTGCTCACTACAAGCTCACTACCTGGCTTCCACAGGAGCGCAGTGCTTGTTGGCACCAATCCACCAATCTCCTGCAAAAGCCCAGCCTGGACAGTGTGCCTTCTTTAAAAGTTGATAAAAATGCCAGAAGTCAATAAAACCCAACATAACTGAAAACCAACAAAGTCTAATGACAATGAAAAATAAATTAAAATGTTTCTGGTATTATAAAAACAAACAAAGTATAATCATTTACTCTTAAGTCAAACCATCTGAAACCCAGACAATCTTAACAAATACTGCAATCTGCCTCTTTGTCCCCTTCTGACCTTCTCTCATTATCACTGTGCTGACAGCTCAAAGGTTGCAAAAATAACATTAACAATACATATCTGCACTTGCACAGTGGATTATAGATGCACACAGTTCATAAAATCCACCTGCCCTCCATCATTAGCAGTATGTTATTGCCTCAACTGCCACAATAATAAACTTTACCTCCACGGCTAAGTACAATACACTATGTGAGCTTTCGTACTTTAGAAAAAGATGTTGTTGCTATTTTCACTAACTTCACTTGATACAGTGTATGGCTAAGATGGACAGCTAATTTGAGAAAGCCATAGTCTCTTTTTAATATCACAGCTGTATTATGTAAGTTATTTTAGCAGCTTAAGTACTTAACATTTGCACTTGAATTGCCCATCTACATGGAATATATCCATTATATACAGTATTTTAATACACTTGGCAGCATGCTGCTCCAGTATCTTTTCTTTTTAATACATAAACTGTAGGAACTTTCCACCCTATTAATTTCCTTTTTTGCTAGTTTGAACACAGTGCTGTACCTCAGCAGTCTTAACAATGCTCATGTATTTCCCTACTGTAGATTACTGTGGGTTGACATGTAACCAGTGTGTGTTTGAATGTGAAGACAGCCTGTGAATGAGCGCACTCGCCTATCAGCTCAGCCTGCAGCAAGACTCAGTGTTGTTAGCTCAGCCCAAAACAATCCAGGCTGCCAGTACCTGGCTCACGTGAATCTCTCGCTACACCACATGGAAGTGTCAAACAGTAATTAGTAACTTCATCATATATATATATATATATATATACAAAAAATAGCATTACAAAATCTAACATTCTGAAAAATATAAAAACAGATTTCTTTGTATGACCATTTTTATTATTTTTAAGTATTTTGCAGTATTTTCTATAACAATGTTCTTTTAAAATATATTTTTTGAAAGTAAGTCATGTGGTTCTTTACATTACTTTACTTTTCATGTTGTATTGTGAGTCAGTATAAAATCATATTATACATACATTGTATTTGCATTATCTATGTTATAGTATTTTCACTTCAGACTGATTCACGTGAAACTGATACTGCTGGAGTAATTTCTTCCCCCTGTGTGGACTGCAGGAAAGTAGCTTTGAGCTGATAGGGGAAAACCACAACATAAACAATTTTAAGGATCCTATGTATTTAGTGTATGTACTATAATTTGTGTGCTATAAAAGCCTTACAGCAAAGTATTGATTATGCATTTTACCATGTAACTATATAAGTAATGTTAGAATTTAATGTTTAGTTACATCTGGATGGATGGACAAGATTCTCATAACACAATTTTAATCAGGAGAGACTTTGTTGCAAATATGCAATATTTACTAAATATAAATATGCAAATATGCATTATTTGTTGCCCAAAAAAGAATCTAGAAAAAAAGGTTTATTTGTCACATATGCACAAGGTGAACTGTATTGTGTCTTTGGCGATTAGACTCCATCGCTGCGTGAATAATATTTTATAAGGGAGTAGAGAAGCCATGAGTGGGCAGGAATATCCACCAATGGAGTCTAGACACTGGTGGTGGTGAAGGAGTATGAAAACTGGCAGGAAGGAGCCAAAAGGAGTGGTTTGCTGGAGGAGGACTTGAGGTGCCGTGGATAATGATCACCCCTGAAAGGGGAGGAGGAGTGTTGCACGCTTTGCCTGGAATGACAACTGAAGGCAGCAGAGAGAAGAACTGATTTGAAGCAGGGGATGCAATGCTGTGATTGGCTCTTGGAAATCATGTCTGATCCTGGTTGGTTTAACTGAAAAGTAAATGCCCCGAGTCAGCTGATCAGTTTAGGTTTTAAGTTTTTTAAGATAGGATAAGTCTCAATTTGACTATTAACCAAATAATTAACAACTGGATCTAAATATGTGTTAGCACTTTAAATACACATGTTCAGAAGCTATTTTTGACTTACTGACTGTACAGTAGAAGAAGTAGAAAGATACAGCTAAATAGGCAGAAGTGGCACTTACTCTATGCAGCTGTCGAGCACATGCAAAGGAGGTTTTAAGTGCACTGGGCATCCAGCTCCATACCCGGTTGAGAGCCAGCCAGTAATTTAGACCCTTCGTGATTAATCAGCAGCTGTTAGCTTTAAAGTCTTTTGTCAAATATGTGGGGCTCTTGGCTGAGAGGATCCACCAGCTTGTGCACATACATTTTAACTTTCATTGTGCGGAGCCTTTTTTGGAAAAAAGGTTGACACAACATGTTCAATGTTTATTGAATGTGTCAAAAAGGTGATGCCTCAATGTGTTTTCAATAACAATGGTTTCCGCCGTTGTTTTTGAGTGTATTATATTAAAATGTCAGATTTACCAACTGCCCTCTGCATGGCTCTAGCAGCCCAGGTGGCAGCATAAACCACCACAGTACATACACACTCCCAGAGAAATGTTAAGTGGCAGTAATTTGTCTCGTTTAAAGTGGCAGTTTGTGAGATGCTTATATTTTGCCAAGGGCAACCAGCGGTGTTCGGTGCCAGGCAGTTATTGCGGTAGCAATCTTGCACTGTACCTTATTTAGGGTGTCAAAATGTCTGTGTACTGAGTTGTCTCTTAACTTAGCTCATTGTTTTTATTCTGCCAGAAATGCTACGCGTGGGAAAGGATGTTTCATGGGAAAGATAACAGTGAATATAAACCTTATATGAGCTGCAGATTCTTACTTGAGCATCCATTGATAACAGCAAGTAGTGAAACAGACATGTATCTTTTCTTCTGCAATATTTTGGGAAAGAGGACAGTTTCGGTAAAGATTTCTAATGTCCAATTTAACACCATTTAGCTCAGCAAATGGCCATGGAGAATGACAAAGATGAATGGCAACCTTGTTTATAAAACAACCGGGAGTCAAAAAAGGTGTACCAAGGTCACGATCAGCCAGCATCATTTGTTGGCAGCCAATCATTTTTCATGTGAAGCAACAAATGTCCCACTCTATTAAGAATAGATGAACTCATTTCATTTGCCATTAGTCTGACTGGATTTTAAATCACAAGAGCAGGTTTCATTTATATATACGGCCTGATATTGTATGCACTAAATTCCTTCATTTAATGACAAGCCGTCATATCAAACCTCTAAGCTATCAACTCTTTAACATTCTCTAATACATGATGAACTTGCTAACTCTGTTCAGTAGGCAATACTCATTTTAATGTAGACACGTCATACCTGCCACACTGTGTTAATATTGAATAGATAACCTTTGCTATCCACGTGCCAATTTTCTCAACATTTCATTCATAAACTTAGATATGATTTGGAGTCTTCTCTTAGCTGGCACTAAAGGAATATAAACAAGTTAACACTGATGTCTCCACTTGCAAGTGAGTGCAAGTTAGAAATCAATATAGTTAATTGGTTTTGGATGTGAGCACCATCAACTAATTGCCGTGAGCGTTCCCTAGAGATAGCTTTCAAAAATAGCACCCCTACTCCCACGTGCAACTAAATCATGTTGCAGATTTCAAAAAACCTTGTGTACCATTACCATGGAAATCAGTAGCCCCTGAACTGCTGATACTTTCATTGTGATGCACAACACCACTAAGCTTGTTAGCACTAATGACATTAGCGTGCACATGTCCTGTCAGCTGATGACAGTTAGAGCTAAGATATGTAATGCGCCACTTATTTGGTTAAGGCTGATTTTGTCTGTATATTAAAGTGGTATTCTCTCCGGAAAAATTAGCTGGATTAATCAAACACCTGGTATTCTCGTGGGGCAAGTCTATGCCAAACCAAGGTGTTAAGCGTGTGAATTATGTATGTCACAGTCACTACAAGCGCATCAAATAAACATTTTCTAATTAGTTTAGACATTTTTTTGATGTTGACTTTTTTTTTTGAAGTACAACATTCAGGTTAGGTGTACCGCTAGCATAAGGGAGGATGAAAAATGTATTTCAGGAACAAAAATGAAAAGCTCCTACGACAAATTTAGTAGCATCAATGGTGCCAACAGTCTAATTATCAATCATAGTTACAATCTAAAATCGGAGGATCATAATTAAATGTAAAACAGTGTGAAGTTCAGTGTTGGGGTAGTTACTCAAAAAAGTAATAAATTACACATTACTAGTTACTTTAAAAAAAGTAATTCCATACTTTACTACATTACTCACTGCTGAAAGCAACTTGTTACACTAATAGTTATATTACTTTTTGATTACTCCGTAACATCACCTGAGATGCACCATAACTTACTTGCCAAATAACAATGTAAAGTTAAACCACAAGCCCACATATCCCTGCTTTGTTTACCTGCTGTTGAAAATCAAGTCTTGGCTGCTTAGCTGGTGTAGGCAACATGCCCTCTTCACCCGTGTCTCAGGGTCCGGGCATCTTTAGCAATTAGCTTAGCTTGGATGTTGTGTTTGTGGCGGTGGAGAGGTGTTTGTGACCTGGGCACAATTAACACTTTACAATATAGTTTTTGTACTTTCGCGGTGGTTCTGACCTTTTTCTTTGGTCTACTCGGATGGGTTTTATGGTGCTAAGCAACCACGCACAAAAACGGATGTTTGATTTGTTTTGAAATCATGTTATGCAGATAGTTGAAGAACCAGTAACGCAAAATAATATATTTTAACAGAGAAGATTCACACTTTCTATACAGTCTGTGGCTCTTTGATACAATGTCCTTTTTGTACAATGTCCTTTACAGCATTCGGTGGGAAAAGCAAAGCCTCTGTACAATAAACGGCCCCTATCCTCACAGTTGCTTTCATTACTTTTCATTTGACACATGCTGTGTCCAGGGATCAATACTTCTTCACCTTGTGCAGTATAGATGCCAGATTAGATGCAGCTCCAAGGGCAATGATGAGGAGTGCCTGAACTCGCTTCTCACGAACATGTGAGTCTGTAGCATTTAAACTGATCTGTTTGAGCGTTTAATGCCAGCTGCTTTGGCATTATAGCATTGTTTGTGATACAAAGACAGATAATTTGTTATAAAGGAATGATGTGATACTTAATAGGATTATATATGACTCGGTAAACCCATTAGGATTCTATTTGGCAACTGAATGAAAATGTAAGTGTCATCTGAAAGTGCCGTAGAATCCGTTTTTGATTTCATCCCTTTAACAGCAAATCGAAAAAAAAGTTATATACAATTTTCTCAACAGGAAAATGCTATAGGGCAAACTATTTAATTCTTGATAAATATTTTCACATACTAACCCTCCTTATGCTGCAAAAATAGATGTTGTAAATACATCTGCAAAAAGGTAATTTTTTAAAGATTACATGGTTGTCTGCAGACTGAGCACATGATCAAAATCCACATAATTGGTTTACATATTTATCATTTGCAACTTTATAGTAGATATTGAGTGAGAAAATAATTTTGCTTATAGGGTCAAAGTTTGATTTTAAACCAGCAGTGAGTGAAAATGTATTCATATAATTAATAAAGTTCTATAATAATTCTGTGTTCTTCCTCTGTACTTGATTGTATGATGTTTTGGTATTCTTTCAGATTTCCCTAATGGTTTCCTAAAATATGTTGATAATTAGAATGTCTCATTGCATTATAGAATGTTGAGAGGCAACAGAGAACATAATCACCAACCTCATTTGTCTTATTAAAGTTCTCCAGTTAATTTCAGAGAGAAAGCTGAAGTAAAGTTAGTGTGGAAACATAACTTAGGCCTGTTCTGGTTCATTCTCACCATTACGTCTCAGAAATGTATTAGGGTGCCTAATGAACCTGTGTGCCATCTTGCAGCCCACAGCCATTTATTTTAATTCCACACCACTGTACGTCTTAAAATTGAAAACACAACATTCAAATGGTTAATATGGAGAGTTTTTTTTATTCGTTTCCAAGAACTCTACAGACCGTAATGTCTCTAATGCCTCATAGGTAAATCAAGCTCTAGAACACAGCTAACACTGTGTTTCACCTTTAAAAACTTTTTCATTTGACATGTATAATTCTGTCTGGCCTATAGATAAAAATAATTTCTTAGTGAGGACAACATTTTTTTGCCAGTTACATGCCTGCCCATAGGGAAGGTGAGCCCTTGCCTAAACCTCCAGAGATGTCTCCTTTGCCTTCCTCAGCAGCATGAGGCTATTATTTTTCTGTAGTCTGTGCTCCTGGACAAGGAGTCAAGCTGACAGTCATGCTGGAACTTAAAACCTCAGCAACTCTTATTAGAGGAAAATAAGCAAAATACAAATCTGACTTTTCAAACTGAAGTTTTTCCATCAAAATATTGATTAACATGTTTCCTTTTTATGGTTTTCAGTCATCGATGCTGTTATTCAGTAGCATGCTGTAGAGAAAAAACAGAAAAGACTAAGAGAGGGTTCAACCACATGTTAAAAAACCTGGTTGGGTTATCTTGCTCTCAACATTTTAATAATCTGCAAGGGTGTAAGGGTGAAAAGGAGACTGAGTACCCAGGGCCCTCATAAGAGGAGGACCCAAAAAGATGCTAGAATGAATAGCTGTGGATGTGGGGAGGGGCCCAGAATTCTGTGCTGTGCCCTTGATCGGATGCAGTGTGGAAATGCAGTAAAATAGCAGGGTAGAGAATTTTCTTCTTTTGTAGAAAATGTAAAATAATAATAGTAATATAATTTGTCTTAAACATTTCAGAAGAGAGTTTCAATGTAACATTCACACTAAACTAACTGTAGACAACATAATATATTCTGCAGCACTAATTAGACCTTCATTAGGCCAATACTGAGGTCATTGAAGTGTGAAGAGTTGTTCCTTTTTGGCATAATTGCTTAGGAACCTTTTTTTTTATTTTTATTGGTATACAAAAAAAAGACATTCTCTAGTCACTTTATAGTTTAAAAAGAAGTCCCTGGTCACAATGAAGTCCATGAGCTTTAAAAAATGTGCTGTGACGTACAATTATGTTAAGATGAATGTTTCCTCTTCGAAGGCCATCATGTATGTAAATGTAGATTCAAATTAGTTTTCATTTTCAAGAAGAATATGTAGATCTCGTAGGAGAAGAAATAAAACAACTATCAGTTGGAAAGCTATATTTGACAAGCTAAAGACTGTGGATAGAAATGTTAATCCACTTCCTGTTGGCAAGTCACAGTGATTGGACCTATTCATTTATGATTTCATCCAATTATAAGGATGCAACCAAACCAATGTTTCTATGTTTGTGTGTGGGTGTGCATAAATCAGCACAGATATTAGTTTTCAAAATGCCATGTTGTGAAACCTTTCATCTGAAGGGGCTGATAGAGATGCTGCTCCCTGCAAAAACAACAACTTTACACTTTACAAAGTAGCACTTCTTAGCATGTATACACAGAAAATGACTAAAATATCACACAAACAAAGAAACACGTTGAAGCCATGTGCCCTTAACATCCACGTCAATCACAGGGAATTAAGTAATTTGGCTGTACGTCATATTGATGTCTTGCAGTACTAGAGGGAAACGCAATGTAAATCTATGTCCTGAAGTCTAATCCTAATTGAGTGCTCTAGACAGTGTTTTCCTTATTTTTTGCCGTAACTGAGAAACTATTGTAGGGATTACAGACACAGCCTCTGGCCAAAACATCTAAGTAGCACTAAGAGGAAACACTTTCTTACATTTCTCATTAAATATTGCAAATTTGCTTAGCTGCAAGTCTGCTTTGAATTGCTTGGTGAAACCAAAACTACAAACTTTTCTTTTTTTCTTTCAGTTTTGTTCAGTTTTTGCCTCACAGTTGCAGACTATCAGTCTACAATTATACTCCTGACCCCTAACAACTACTCACTGAACCTGCGTTTTCATTTAAAAAAAATGTTTTTAATGCAAATGAAGAAATAACAACATAATTATTTTAGGGAAGAAAATTAATGAATCCGCTAAAGTACTTAGGCTTCATTACCGCAAAGAGGATGCTGATTTTCCTCCTCCTTTTCCATGTGGAATTAATTTCTTTTGATCAGAGAGCTTTATGAAAAATACATTAAATATCAGCATCAATCGTAGCCACAAGGGATTAAAACCAACTTTCAAGTGTTGAGTTTGTCTAGCCAAACAGTACCGTTTGTGATGAAGATATTTAGCTGAGAAATAGCCTTTAAACACACTCCTGATAAACACACTAGGTGGATTGAGTGTATGAATGACAGCAGCTGTGGCAGAGACAGAGTGTACAGATGACAGATGTCCCCCAAGCTGAAAACCATTCACTCACACCTTGATGCATTTGCACTGCTAAACCACCAAGCTAGACCTCCCATTATTTAGAGTCAACGTTTGATTTCTTGGGGAAACCTGTTTGGTTTCAAACAAATACATTGTTGCTAAGGTTGCTGCACCAGCATCTGTATGGAAGCCCATTTGACTCGCACTCTCAACTATGATCAAAATATCTGTATAATCATATCGGGTATATATTTTCCTTTTCATTCACCACTTGGCCCAATCAAAGTAAAATTCATGACAAATGTATTTGCTTTGTTATTTTTTAGTAGGAATGTGTTCTTAATTTCATTATGTGCTTTGGCTTTGCCAAATTATCTTAGAATAATTTCAAGATGGATACTGCAAATCTTGTGTCCCCCGACTTGATTTTCAAGCATCCTCCCCATTCAAACACCTCATTTACATATGGGATAGTGCATTCTGATGAGTAGGGCTGAAAAAATTATGATAGACAGACTAAGAGCAATAAACATGTCCAGCTGGGTAAATCTGATGAATAGGCAGTTGAACATGTTTTTGTTTGACAATTTTAATATATTTGAAAATTTACCAAAACCTCCTTATGTCATTCTAGGGCTGGACGATAATTGAAAATGTATGGACATCGGAATTGTAATGCTGTTATCAACATATTTTTCCCATGACAATCAATAATGTATTAGTGTTGACAAACTGACCGAAGAGCCTGTTAATTAACCCGAGTCGTGTCACTGAACCAGGAGAATCGAGTGCCATACGTCAATAAACCCTCTCACTCCTGTTTTTTTTTATCTCATTTGTGCCGTTGTGTGTAGCTGGTCTTCTTTTGCTATTGTGTGTGTAGTAATTTAACTCATAGGCACCTCCACTGGGCTGTCACAAGGAGGCCGCGCACCAGGCTTCTGAACGAGACCGAGTAACCGTGCAACCACTCGAGTCAATGTAATAAGTAATGTAATCAAGTAACCAAGCCTTGTTCATTCAGCCTCATGTTATCTTGGTAGTTTAAAAGTTAAATGTTTGCTACAAGGTAGGTAGGCTGTCACGAGGAGACCACACACCAGGCTACTGAACGAGACCGTAACAGTGCCTAATGCATGAGCCTGGGGCTGCACAATTAATCGAATTTTAATCACGATCACGATTTTGATTTCCCACGATCAAATTTGCGTGATCTTGCGATTATTATTTTAAATTTTTAAAGCATCATTTCATAGAGAGTGCAGTCACAGAAGACAGAGTAACGGGAGGAAAATTCAACAGATAACAGTTGGTTATACGTCGGTCTCAAGGTTTACCAGTTTCCCAGTAAAGGCAACATTTTGTCCCATCACTGTTGTTGTTCAGACAACAGCAGTGAGCAGTGCTAGTTGGTGCTAGTGTCTGTTAGCTGTTAGCTCCTTTAGGACGCACCGGTGCTAATGTCCTCGCATCCGTTGCAATGATGTTATATTGATATGGTTTAATTTTGCGTTACATGACCCATTTCTTCTGTGGAGCCGTGCCTGTGTTTGGGTCTCTCCTCTACTCTCTCTCGTCTTACTCTCCGCGCAGCCCCGCCACACAGCGGCCGCCGGTCCACACTTCTGACATTTGTCCACAGTTTTAATTGTTAAGAGCACAGAAGAAGTTATTGAATGCAACTAACTTCAGTTTGTAGAGTAATAGCCTGGGAGACGGAGCTGCTGGACCTGGGCCAGAGATTTGACATATGGCCAGAATATTATAGTTCATAAAAATGCAGCGCAGTGACTATACAGACATTTCATACATAAACGGGTGTCTAGGTTATCTGCATAAAGAAGTCTTTATTTCATAGGCTACATCACCAAGTATTGTTACATACAAATACACGTAATATTATCTTGGTTGGTAAGTTAAATGTTTGAAGTGAATGTTTCAACATGGTAGGTAGGCTGTTATAAGGAGACTGCGCACCAAGCTACTGAATGTAACCGTGGCCAACGCGTGAGTCTAGTGTCGGTCAGTGTGAATCCATAAAATAGTATGTCAAGACCAACTGTAACCATGCAACCGTGAGTAGGGCATTAGTAGTCTAATGTAATAAAGTGGTGTCTTGGTTCCTAGCGGGGGAAGTAAACGCACGATAATCAACCCCCCCCTCGCAATAGGTCTTATTGTGCAGCCCTATGCGATTATGTATACCAATGGCAAACACAAATTGTATCCGTTTTAAAATTACACAATACATGTAGAAAAATAAATGCTTTGAGACTGCACTGTAGGTCATTGTGTACATTCCGACTTCTGAGAAGGTCAAAGTATATCAAAGGGTTATTTTATTTCAAATGTCAAATGCAAATATAAGAGAAGCTGATGTTGCCACTGTGATTGCCTCTGCTCACAGTGCTATATGTACTGTGGATAATGGAGTCTCATGTCCTTCCACTCAGTGTGAGGGGCTCAAATGCACATTCAACATAATGGTGTCCAGATTTTAATGGTTCAGTGGTGTGACAGCATGTTATCTTCTGATAACCAGAGGTGTCAGTCTGTATGTCAATGAAGTTCTGGGTGGGCTTTCAGCAAATCAGAGCAGAAAATAGTAGGTCCATAGATAATAACTAGTGTATTGTCTGCTGCACTATATCTGCTTGGATATGACAAGGACAGTAAGATGACTTCCGGCTGTTCACAGTAACTGTGAACATGGTTCTCTATTTCTCCTAAAGATATATTTAAAGAAAAGGTGTGCCTTGAATGGGGTCAGTCAAGCCATAGTACTATCTAACAGTACTGCCAGCTAACAAGAGCAAAGGGTTGAGGACCACAGACTATTGTTCCTTGAGGGAAGGCTCAAAGTCATCTAATTCTTTAAAAGCTGTAAACAATGGCCCATCCCATTCTTTACCTGTTACCACAAGTGATGAAGTGGACTTACTTATCGCCATAGCAATTTATTAAGCACTTAAGTTAGTGAAAGAGAAGCCAGCTTCATTGATGCTGTAATTCACAGATTGTATCATTTCATTTGTTTTAATGCATTGAGTTAGCAACATAATACCACAAAAAACACATTGTTTCTCTAATTTTCTTTCTACCAATACATAGTATAGTTGAGATATCATAGCCGTACGGAGGTTCCGCCGACTGGTTTAAAGGCCCAGTTCCTGAATACGGGCTGTGTGCATTTCTTTGTGGACACATTTCTTTTATATAGCACCTTGACCAGATTTATAATCAAAACAGACATGAAAAATTTCACTTTTTACAATATGGGACATTTAAACTAACTAAAAAAGTGAACTTTTGTCCTGGTTATTTGCCATATGGCACACAACTGTTGTCTGCTGTGATGTCGATAGATATAATGTATTATTAGATCTGAAATGGCCTGTACATGATCTATTAAGGTCTTACCTAAACACCTTAAGTTGATGAAGTCCATTTAAAAGTGGAAGGCATGCACATCCTCTTCCAGACTAATACAAGATATGACCTGCAAAATTCAGAGCTGTTGTGCACATGAAACTGGTTGGTTGACGCAGGTTTCTGCACAGTTTTCCAGTTTATGTTGTGCAAATCATCCGGAGTGTTTCGAGATGGCAACATTCTAGGGGCACATTGGACACGCGCAGTTCAATCAGTGTGTTGTCTGTGTCCAATGTGTCCATGTGTCCATGAAAAATTGCAGGGTAATTAAAAAAAAAAAAGACGTTATTTCTTCCCACTACACCTCTACTCCTCTGGATGGAAACAAACTGTTGTTGGTTTTGTGGTTCAATTCTACATAAATTCGGAAGATCTTGTGGGTCCTTGTGACTTCAGCTGTCAGTCATGGCTGCAGTCGTTCTGCAACAAATCCGCACCTTGTGGGTATTGACGGACGGCCGAGCAAATTTGGAGTTAGAGGCAACAGAAGCATTGCTGCACGTGACGCTAACATTAACGTCACACTTGGCAGCAGGTAACGTTAGCTTACCATTAGCTAGCAGCTGGATTAAACACAGTTAAAATGCTGACAGCTAACGTTGAACAGTGTAAAGTGTTAATTTATTTCACTGTAGAGGATTTGAACACCAGAACATAACAATCTGCAGCTTCTGTTGTCGTAAAAACAACACAGACGGTGCGGTGCATTCACTGAAACTGCTAGCATAAGCCTCTTTGTGCATTCAAAGTTATTGTAAAATACCCTTTTCCCATCTGTTGGTTGTTTTTGTTGTTTAACAGTAATTTACTGGCGAAATACATTTTTGTTATAAGTTAGTGTTAATACATTATTAATAAATCATTTAATTTTGACCATATGGCCTGAGAAATAAGCTGTTCTTTAATGTCGTCCACTGTTTTTTTTTGTATTTATTTTTTTTATATAAAGTATCGGGTCAGGCACCAGCACTGTTTTAAAAGTATTTATAGTTTTAAATGTTTTAGCAACAGAATCGGACAAAAACCCCACCAACAATAGCCAACCCTATACTGTATGTCTGCATGATATTTCCTCACAGGAGACGTTCTGGACTCAATATCAAACACCCTGGTGGGGATAACTGCTAATATAAAGGGTTAATAGGAGCTCATATGATTGTTACCCTAACAAACCCTCTGATATGTAATGTATGATAATTTATTCTTCCTAAGTCCAAAACATTACCAAGCACTGTGTGAGTGCACTGGATGCCTTCAGCCCCGAACGTACCAAAAAAACATTCTCTTCCCACTGCATGCTCCCTTGTGCTTTGTGCCTTTGGCCACCACTCACATAAATAAGGCTCTAAAATGTACAGAATTTCATAAAGGTTATATTTTATTAGACTCCAACATTGTTGAACACGGAAAGAGCAGTACACTAAAAATCAGCAGGTGATCCTCACTCTGCTGTCATCATCTGCGTGGGACCTCAGCATGCGCCAACAATCCCCAGGAGTCCCCCGGCCTCCTGGAGTATTGAATAATAATAATGCACATTCAACATAACGGTGTCCATATTTTAATGGTTCAGTGGTAATAATAATATAAATAAATGCTGTATAATATACCTAAAGTATTATTTAATAATGTGCTGATAATGTACAATTCATGTTTTTTAGCAAAAAGAAAAGTGAGTCGACAGCCTGCACCCCTTTTAAGAAGAGCATAATTAAAACTAGTCATAGAATGAAATAAATTCATGGGAAACATGTATTATGTATAAAATGTATAAATGTTTCAAACAAAAGGTTTAATAATTGATGATAAAATGAAACATTAATTCATTTTCCAATCAGTTCATTCCCCTTGCCTGCAGGTACACAGAGTTTGACAACTGTCACTCACCTGGATCGTATTTGTCCCATTACCAGCACATCCACCTGTGCAAGGCAGAAAAAAGCTGTCAATTTGGGCTGAAGTTGTAAGACCTTCCAATTTTACTGTGTATAACCTTATTTTTTGGCATTGCCTGTCAATATACCCCAATTAGCTGCATTGTGGTTGTCACTGTCCTTGGCAAGAAGGCAAAGAAGAGCCAATAAATGTTTTGTTTTTTCAACATGGGTTATTTCCATGGCTCTGACAATCATTCCCACAGGCAAGTTTATATTTCACTAAACAGCTTAAGAGGTGACATCAGGTGACGTGCCGATACGACATGTCCAAAACAAAGTGACACAAATGGTCAGACGTCAATATAATTGGTAAACAAATATTTTTTTTAGTAATGGACATGGAACTACACACACACACACACACACACACACACATCACATCACAAGCTTTGAGAATGTGTAAAAGAGAGATTGCCTTGAAATTCCCACTGGCTTTACCTTTCCACATCTTAGATCAATATTGTCTATCTAGTGAAAGCTTTTGATATATGAAGAGTCAATGCAGTTTCCTTCCCCCTACTGAGACAAAATCAAAACAAAACGCGAATGCTCATTACAGCACTCTTTCCAAAAGAACTGGATTTGACCAAAGAAATGAGGAGAGCTAATAGAAATGCTATCTTATTAGATTCAGAAAAGAAATCCAAGGTCGGTCCAATTTGACGCTAACAATTGTGCTCACTGTGATTTCTTAATTACCACACTAAGACACGGTGTTTCTAATCCTGACTGCTTCCATCATTTATAGGGCACAGGGCTGGCTTCTCAAATAAGAAATAAGGGAGGGAGCTGTGCTAATTTAATAAATAAATAACATTTTATTGATTTTAAATATTTTGTGTGTGGATGAGTATTGATGGAAGGGTCTCTCTGGCTCTAAAGTAATAAAACATGTACAATACTGAATGATGCAAGAGAGGCTTCACTAAGTGTTGCAGTACCCTCAGAGTCAATGAATAAACATAGCTTTGCTCATCAAACAGAACTGACCGTAAATTACAAGCATGCAAATGGAATGCATTTTCAAGGCAGTTATATTACATTATTTATTACACTATTCATGTATTATAATTTCCTAGACAGTTAATCAGACTGAATATACAGTATGCAGTGTGAGGTACAGTATATAAAGTAAGTCTAAAGTTATTAGTAAGTAGGTACAACTCATGACTGGAATACAACATAGCACACTGCATCATACCCAATGTAATAGGCAAACAATAACTGCAGATGCAACTGATAAAATAGTCTTTTTGTAAAGTAGCCTGATTAAAAAAGTAATAAACCAAAGAACTTTGCTCTTGGCACCCCCTCATGCAGCATAGGCGTGGAGGTGGACAGCAGCAATGCCAATCACAACTTCGGCTTCAGTCGCCAACAGGAGCCAGACTTCAATGGAGTAGGGAATTTGACTCAACACCTAAACAGGCAGGAAAGAAAAAAACCAAAAATATCAGTGAATAGGCCTATCCAGCTTCTTCTTCATGGTTTGGTCATGAGTTATATTTGATTGTTTGCTGGTATTAGCTTTGGTTGTACTGCCTCTGGCTGCTCACTCATCCATATCTTCTACCGTGCATTCAAATTGTTTATCCACAATCTGTCAGAAGTTATCATCTTTAGCCCTGGTTGTGCATGCAATTCTCTGCAGACTTTGAATTAAGCAGCTTCACACATACAACAGATATACATTTTTCTCTGCCCTCCAACCCTCCACATATAAAAAGGTTCAATTTAACTGAATGACAGGTAGAAGCATACACGCTTTGAATTGCAGAGAATAATATAAATAGCTGAAAGGCTACCTACCAGTGTTGCACTGTAATGTGACTTCGGACAACTTGATTGGAACGTAACCACATTTCTAATTCTGCCACTGACTATCTGACAGTGTCAGAAGAAAGTGTAACACAGGTATCAATGTGTTTACCATACCAAACAGGAAGTATTGGTGTGTTGATGTCAGTCAGAGTGCAGATATTGGATGTTGAGAGAACCTCAGGTTG
Organism: Etheostoma perlongum; assembly: GCA_026937815.1. Classification (NCBI taxonomy): domain Eukaryota; kingdom Metazoa; phylum Chordata; class Actinopteri; order Perciformes; family Percidae; genus Etheostoma; species Etheostoma perlongum. The sequence continues at coordinate 11,002,314 of CM049386.1, forward strand.
AGCTGAGGTTGAACGACCTCAGCTTTAGTGCCAGATGACGACTTGAAGAAAGCTGTGCGTCTTCACACTTATTAGACTCTAACATAGTATTTTTTATTTTTTATTTAATTTGTATGAAGAAAACTAAATGTTGATGTTAAATGTGAATGATGCATCAAAAACTAGATCAGTTTAATTTGTTAAACCATTTTGTAGTATAAGAAAATGTGAAAAATATGTGAAAAAGTGAGAGAAATACATTCCAGTTTATAGCCAGTATGTATGCCTATTCAGTAGGGATGGAACAATTTGACAAGTCACAATTTTAAGATCACAGTAGGATTTTCTAGCGATCTTTTTTAACAGAATGAGCTGTAGAAAAATTAACTGTGCAACGCAACATATGTGTCCTCTTATCAAAACTCAAAAGTGCAACTGGAATTGCGGTTTATCTTAAATTTAAAATAAAACAAATACCACATCAAAATAACTAAATGAATAGAAAAGATGTCTTCAAATAAATAAAATGGGAAGATAGTGACATCTGAAGTCAAACAAGTGAAATCAAAAGTAGGTTACGCCCTAGGCCGTTTAAAAATTGCATCTTAACCGGTTGTAATCTTTACACGTTTACATTGATTTTCAACCGATTCACAATACATCGTTACATTCTATTCAGGACACACACACACACACACACACACACACACACATACACGCACACACGAACACACGAACACACGCACACACATCTAAGGAAATTCATGAATGGACCTCGAAACCCCTTAATCTATTGGTTTTTCTGAGCAGGATCTTATTGAATGTGCACCTTATCCGTCTTTCAGAGACATATCTAACTACCCCCCTATTTCTTTCCCATTATACGCTGCCACTCTGTGGCATTTTCACAAAACCTTTGCTTCAGTGAGAAAACATGATGGCCCCCAATTGAAAGCATGTTAAAAAGGTCACACATCCAAATAAATGCCAACAATGCCAAAGTATTTTTCTCCTTATATAAACACTCAACCAAAACAGGGGCTTGCTGCACACACAGGGAGAGCCCTGTCTAGTTGAAAGGACTTGATGTAATGAGAGCTTGGCCTTTAATTAAATAGCGCAGGATTGATTTTTTTGGGCCACAGATGAATGGAACTGTAGAAGAGACTAAGTTTCATCATGACATTCCACAGTGTCCAGTGTGATTAGAGGGCTTTTAGAGGGTAATAAAAAGTAATACTGTATCTGCGTTATTGCGTGTTTTCTTAGAATACGTCAACCATTATCAGTTTCCTAACATTGCTCTAGATTTTACTCATGTGCTTTCATAACGATTGGCAGTGATGAAGCATGCGTGATAAACAGCAGTTATCCTGTTAAGAGTAAAGGCTGCACATTTGACTTCAACCCCTAGCTGACAGCCGAACTTGCGGAGGATGTATTCAGCGTGACATTTTCCAAGGTTATGGAGACATTTATCAGTGCTGAGCTCTTGCTAAACACAATAAAAGAGTAAGAAGAATGAAGACACTTTCCTAAAGCAGAGGGCACTTGCTGAGCTAAACATCTTATAAGCCAAGTGCTGTGTTAGCAGAGAGACAATGGTTTCATAGGAAGCAATGTTTATTTAATCTGATGTTCCAAATTAATTCAGTAACTAGCATTCTTTACAGTGAATCTCTGGTAAATTAGCCCCGACTGGTATTTCAGATTATTATTGCTTGAATGATCCGTGTAAGAAAATAAACTAGTATATAAGACTAGTGGAAGCCTGAGGTTGAGGACACAAAATTTAACATGATTTATTTGTATGTCCATGCATGTCTTTGGGGAGGTGGTAGGAGTGATTGATTTAATCCACAGTAAACACTGTGCATGGTGAGCTTTGCATGGTTATGGCTTGAACCAATCTACCTCTTGTTATGAGGCAATAACTCTGAGCCACTGACAGTAAATGCTGAGATAAGAAACAAGTGTTTTTAATCAAAGCATTTCATACCCCTACAGTCAACATTAATGTACAGCACATCTGAAATATTTGTTTTCACACATGAAGTTGCCAAACATGTACTAGTAAAGCAGCCTCCTTTACAATTATGTACCCAGTATGAGCTGCAGACCAATTCAATGAAGCATGGGATGCAACATTTTAAGAATCAAAACTATGGTGCCGGTTAAAACAAGGAATTAATTTGGATAAAGTCCTGTGGCTTTCCCTGAAATTTTAACATCCATAATGGTGTCATTTCGTCAACATAATGAAGAAGTAAATGGTGTGGGGTAATAAATGACTTTGTTAAATGAAATGGAAAATGGAAGGTTGATGTAGTATGAGCCTTTTTGCGTTTTCATTGTATTGTGCTACCATGCTCAACCACCACATCAGTGTAACACAGGCAGACATGACTGTGGACTTCATGGTAAACCTCAGTCTGGGGCCTCAACCGGAATACAAGAAGTCACATAACATGAACTGCAGACGTGGCTCTTCGGCTGGGTGACACTAATAGAGAATTTTATCCATGAATACATCAAAAAGGCCTCGATATTGCATGGCAGAGTCAATTTGGAGATTTATCCATTGACTAACCATGGTACCACAGGAAACACCAAACATGTTCCCTACCAAGGAACTGTAAACACAGCTCCAAAGTTAATCTAATATTTTCTTTATAAGCACATATGACTACAAATGATCTTATATTTCGTTCTTTGGTCTTAATTGCTTCCTTGGTTGATAAACAGTGAAAATCAAATGAGCATCCTGAGCCTCTGTAGATCTGTCATCTGGCAAAAGGTTCTCTAGACTGCTAAAAAAAACTACCCTCAAGCTCCAGAGGTACAGTGCAATACAGAGATATTCATCCCACACACTGGGCACAATAGGTTGACTTGATTGATGAAGTGCTTTGCTGATCTCCTTGGTCTCTTTGATATTAGAAGAAAGTAATAAATGTTCATGCCTCTAGCTTATTTTGGAGAGCCAGGCATAGCCAAATTGCTTACAAAGGGACGAGGAAGATTCCTCATTCTGTGGAGGTCAGTTTGGCCTTTTTTGCAATGAGTAGTACACCGATGTCCCTCAGCAGATACAGAGCCTAGGCCTTCATTATTTATTTTTCAAGCATAGTGTGTGCATGATAAATGATTAAATGTTTTTGTTGATCCTTAATAGGATCATTGCAATTACATTCCACTCCTTCCCATGAGTGTAGAGGGTTAGACCCTGCTGGGGACACCTGCATCGCTGGACAATGAGTGTCCAATTCAAAAGTTTTTTATGTACACTGTGTGTACACCTGCTCTGGGTAACTGCATGGCATAATTCATGTAATTAATTTAAGATGTTAAACAAACCCATAATCAACAATGGAAAATTGGCACACAATTAGCATTGGTTACACTGACAATTACATAGGTGTCTTCCATTTGACTTGTCTTTGTCTGAACCAATGTGTTTATTACTAATTCTCTCACAACTTAATCAAGTATGAATGAATGTCTTGTTGCATTGTTGAGTTATTGCTTCATGACATTATACATTCTAAAGCCTGAACATCAAGAACAATATATTTTTTAAAACCGTGTAGAGGAAGATTTTGTAGGGATTTCTAGAGAGGTTTATCACAACAATTGCAAGTTTGCAAGTTTAGCAAAAAACATTAACTGCTGTAAGTATTGCTGCGTGGTTAGTTAGATTCTTGTTCATAATGTCTATAAATTTTGCAATGATCAGTAGGTGTTCTGGACAAGAGATCACTTCAGGAACTACTGCAGGTTGATATAGTTGTTTGTCATCCGTGTCTTGCTTTTAGTTAAGGTGGGATGAAAAATACAATCCCTCGAGAACAAGTGAACGTAAAAAAAATCAATTCTGCATTTAAATAACAAGACAACATTACAAAAAAATAAGCATCTGTCACGTCAGTGTTGCCATGTGTGTTTAAAACGTCTGAAATGGCCATCAGTCGGTCCTCTCCTTGCTGATATCTCTGAATCCCTCTCTATCCATGTATTCATTCTCCAGCGGCTCTCCTGTCCTCCCTAACTGCTCTCCAACCTCTCAGCTCTCTAATGCCTTCCTCTCATGTTCTTCTCACTCCAATGGTCTCTTTTCCTCTCCATTTCCTGGAGCTACACCAGCCCGTCTGGCTCCATGTGTTTTGTAACTGGTGTGTACTCCTCCTCGCAATCTGGCCATCTTTTGCCCTGCACTTGTGGTGGAGGAGAAACCGTTGCTGCGTCCTTGGGGGAGTCACACTGGGCCGGAGGATTAATGTGATGTTTAGGTCTAAGCGTATCGTCCATCATCCTGTACTACTTCCAGGATGCAGCAGCAGTTTCTCTTCCCTCTGTTGCCCATCCCTGTGGGTGGGTCCTTTAGCTTCTAAAAAGAAATAAAAAGACATTATATTATTTTAAGGTACTGCAAGATTTCTTCAGATGTCATAAAATGACATTGCCTGTACCTTTCTTTGAGAGTTTCCCTTTACTAGTTGGTTCCTTTTCTCCCTCCAGGTTTTTCTTTCATTAAAGCTGTATAAATATTAAAGCAATGTGGTCTGTGATAATCAGAGGTGCATTGACACTTTAAAAGTGATTCAACTTTACAATCCTTTGTGACACAGTTTAATATATTGCCCGTTTCATGAGCAGTTTAGTTACTGTTGTGTAGACCAGAGACCCGTTTCACAAATAGTCTTTTACACATTGTTGATACATTTAAGAGTCCTCCAGGGCTCTTGCGTGCTCATGCATGTTTCTTTTTATTTCTGCAGTGTCAAAATTTACAGGAGAGTAAATGGTCTAATGTTTCATACTGTAGCACCGTTTGCATGAAACATTACACATAACTTGCTAAAACTATGTGTAATGGGTTGCTGAGTTCCCCCTGTTTGTGCTTAGGGGATCAGTTGTGCTTTCATCTTGCCTGTAATTAAGCAATGGGTACACCTAGGATTGGCTATATCTTGTTTTTTTTTCTTGTTTAAAGCCATTAAGCAAAAATATCAAGTTACATTGCAATTTCTACCAGTATACACGTAATCAATCACTCACTAAACTAAACACGCCATTTGCCAGCATGTCCGTTTACTGTCATTTTTAGTGTAAATGCAGTCAAAAGTTAAGCTAGCAAAGTGGCCACATCAAACCTTTCATTTTCAGTTTATCAAAGAATGGGTGGGACTGCAAATGCCAATCTGATCTCTGTCTAAATGTATGCAAGAAAACCAAGACATTCATTTTAGCAAATTACAATACCACCGAGTCAGTATGTTCACAGTGGCAAGCTTGGTTGCATACTGTAATTGTTCATTTTTTAGAGAAAGCCAAAGGTCAGTTTTGCGACTGTGGTAATGGCAGGGTGTTCTTGCATGGCTGGTCAGTTGATGACGTGTAGCAACACGGCTTCAGTTTGTTGGTAGGGCTGCTATGGACATTGCATCATGTCGTATTGGTTATATTACTAGCTGTCAATAAAATACAATAAAAGAGTACAGTATTTCCCTGAGAGATGTTTGTGGAGTAAAACATTGAAATGTTTGAGTAAAGTACAATTGCCTCAAAATTATATTTAAATACAGTACTTGCAATAGGTTCCTGTCAGAAAACCAGAGGTAAATAAAAAGGTAAATGATTGTATCCATGGAAATCAGTAATCTCCTTAATACCCATACTAAGGATGAGAATAAAGCATTTACTGCAATCGGCTCTTGCATACAACACCCACCAGTGTGGTGGTGGTTACTTTGACAGCCCAACTAAAATGCATGAACACAAATGTTTGTTAAATATATGTAAATACCTTTGCTCAGACTGCTATTGTTTTGCAGGTAAACCTGAGGAAAGAATAACCAAAAATCTTTCATAAACAATTTAAATGGTTTATCACCTGGCCCTGCACTTTGAAATTTGTTCCAGCACTTTTGCTCAAAATCTGTTACTTTTTGGCTCAGAAAAAAGTGGCAATGCAGATTCAAAGACACAGTGCTCTATACTGTGGCATGTTTTAATTAGTGGGCAAATTCCCACTAATCTATCATCTATCCGCAGGAGAAACAGTGAGTGGACAGAGAGTGCATGACACATCACAGACAGGGGAATAGTGTCATCTGACTCCAAGGGCACTGTCTCTTTACCCCCTCACAGTATGTGAAATGGGAAGTGACAGCCCTGTGATATACAGTCAGCTGTGAACATAGTTCACAGCCCCTTTTTCACAAATGTGACTTTTTTGTCTTGACTGGGTTATTGCTAAAATGACTGAGCGATAAAACAAATATGCATAGGTAAAACGTTTCAAATGTGAGAACATTGCAACAGATACTTTGAGATTGAGGACTGACAATGTTGGTAGATTGTTAATAAATCAGCCTCCTAAAATGTTGGTATGATATTGCATCTGCCAACAGAGGTTCTCAGAGAAAACATATAATTCAGCATTAGTTACTTCTGTTCAGCTCTCCATACCATATTACTATGCTAGAAATATTGCATTTTTGTTTAACTTGCTTTACATAAGTTATCTCTGTCTTACAAACATTATCTTACGTTATCAGCTAATTCAGTGCTAGCTGGTGACTATGCGGTTTACATACTCCTGGTCTTATTTTTATGCTGGCGGGAAGCCAGTGGTATCACAAACATACAGTATATGTAGTGCCCTTTTCAGCAAGCACATGTCCATTTATTTGCTTTTGTGACAGAAGAAATAGCTTGCCACAGGATAGTTGTTGTATCTGATGTTGTTTTTATGCAGATGAGGTGGCCCTGTGCAAATTCTGTTATGAAACTACCTTAAACCTTAAATTGTAATGATTGTCAGAACTAAGGAGGACAAGAAGCTATGCTTTCTCTCTTTTTACTTGTCAGGGCAAGACCTTAACGTGGTTACTAAAGTAAAATACTTGGGCCACATTATCAGGGACGATTTTTTGTGATGATGATGATATACAGCGGCAGTGCTGTAAATTATATGGACAAGCAAATACTCTGGCACGCAAATTTCATATGTGTTCTGAAGAAGTTAAAATATCTCTTTTCAGAGCATACTGTACTCCTGTACTGTATACAGCTCATCTATGGTGCAGCTACAGTAAAGCAAAGATAAACAAGATAAAGGTGGTATACAATGATGCATTTAGAATTTTGATGAAGCGTCCAAGATGGACCAGTGCTATCCACCTATGTGTGACCTGTAATGTTCCCAACTTCCACGCTGTGCTGAGGAAGTTTATGTACAGATTTATATACCGATTAACTGAGTCAAATAATACAATTTTAAAGTTTTAATTATTTGGCATTGCAATTTGTAGATTTGTATGTATGTGTGTTTCTCTTGTGATATTTTTTGGTGATCAGTTTGTCTATATGTATTTATGTTTGTGTTTGGTCTGAACCCCTTTTGTAATGTGTTGAGTTCATGAGTTCATTTTTTTTATCTGGACCTTGAGTCTGTAAATAAAGAAATATATATATATATATAAATTCTGCCCACCGAGACCACCTCTTATCAGAAACGCAAGTACGAAGGATTATTTGTGTGGGTTAGTGAACAGCTGTCCAAGAGAACGGCAAATGTGTTTTCTTATATAAGGCTTGGTTGGTGGTATACACTTTTTTATACATTGTTTGAAATGGTTTACACCCTGACAGCCATACGTAACTTAGGGGCTTTGAAAAAGGAGTGAAAAAGATCCGTCATCTTAAGATGCAGTAATCCTGTAAAAACCGCCCACCAATCATTGCTTGGAGAGAACCCATGAAAAGCCTCCTTCACCGGCTGTGCTTACTCCACCCCTCACGTCTACAAGCTTGAGCTCAATGCACGTCGTCGCCACATTGCTAACAGTAGTCATGTTTGTTTTAAACATTATGTATGATAACATTAGATGTCTGCTTACTGCTGAATGTGGCATGAAGTAAAATTGAGGCCCTTTCTCCGCTCGGCTCTGCAGCGGTGCACATGCACGTCTCTGTGTGGGTCCATGCCCTGAGGGCAGGTGGAGGGGATGGATGGAGCCCTGAGGAGATGCTTCTTTCAAATCTTGCTAGCTTTTCAACATTACCAACCCTGCCTTTAGCCTAGCACTGGGAAATCAATCCTCACATCATCAACTACCTGAACTACCTAGACACGCGATTTCATTAAAAAGGAGAACAATTCAACATTAGGGTATTTAAAGAATGCAATCACAGGCAGTTAGCATGTGCAACGATGCAAAAACAATTTAATCTAATTTACTTAAGTGAATCGATTTAACTTTATTGCATGGCGCTATGGGAGAAGGAAATCACACTCCTATAGATTATTGCATCCAGGGTATCTTTATGGGCTACTTCACACAAGACATCGAGCTTCTATTTTATGTTTACAGGCTGTTGAGGAAGGTTTATGTTATTGCACTTTCTAATGAAATTAAAATAGACTTCCTTGTGTATATGCAAAGTCAGTCAGAATGTATTAGAAGAGAGATACTTTTCATATTTTATTGTCTTATGGCCACAAAAACACTTCAATCTAGCCATTCTGTAAACTTTTTATCCTGTTAAGGCTTGCAGGGGTCTGGAGCCTTTCACAGCACACGGGTTCACCCTTGACAGGTTGCCAGTCTGTCACAGGGCTAACACATGTAGACAGAAAAGCACATTAACACTTGTGGACAAATTAGAGTCCCCAAATTGCTTAACTTGCATGTCCTTGGTCTGTGGGAGGAAACTGAAACACCCAGAGGAAACCCACGCTCAACCGAAAGAACTCCACATAGAAAGCGCACAGTCAGGATTTTCTTAGTGTGAGGTGACAGTGCTAACCACTGAGCCACCTTGTTGTCTCAATGCAATCATCATAAATAATATATTAGAACATTGCCAGCATGTCAGCATTTATTCATGACATACCAGAGGCCTATTTGATTTGAGCTGTTCTCACTTACAGTATAGGAAATAGCTTATAGCGCCACTGTTTGTTTACCATGGTATGGTTAAAACAGAAATCCTTTATAAATTTAGCATTTAGAGAGACTTGCTTGTCTCGCAGGATTGGCCATTTGTTTAAATGCTTAAAACCTAAAAGTGACTTTATGTGCATGCGCATGACTTTATATGCAAATGACTGCCTTCTGTCAGTAGGAACGCTGGGAGGAGCATGATGCTATTACTTAGGGAGGATGGCATAAAGACTTTGACAGCCCCCCCCACACACACACAATAAATATAAAGCAAAACCAGTAACAAACTCACTTGTCAGAGACTCATAAGTAATGAATACCAAGCAAATGAGGTTGACACCATACAAAAAGACAGCTATATTTAAAGCACTCAAAGAAGTGCTATTTTTTCAAATTGTGACAAATTAAGAGTACATATTTTATAGCCTTGAACCACTTCTGTAAAACCACAAGCTGTCTTTCCATCTTAGTTGGATTTTCTTTCTTAATTTATTTTCTAAAAGTACATATGTGTCACACACATACACACACACAAAGGCACACAACTTTCGACAATCCTAACGTTTACATGATAACACCTTCCTCTTCCTTCTCGGTCAAGTGACCCTCTTAATATGGAATAGGTCAGCCTTTTTGTGATTACTGCCATTAGTTCCTGCCAATTTGAAGTTGTTTCATCATCTGAAGATTGTAGAAACTACAGGGGGTGATTGAGAGTAAAAGGGAATAGGGAATAAAAATGGAATATTTTATTAAGGTTAAATTAGAGAGGAGATGGTTGTAAGGGAAGGTAAATGAAACGTGAGTGACACAAAGCTTACGGGTGAGTGTTTTGTATGAAGTATAGAGAAATGAATGGCGGCCTGATCCATGTTCATATGTGCGAGTCATATGCGAGTGACAGAGCTAATTATAGCCATCAGGATGGTCTTGTGTTGAAAGGGAGAAGACAAAGCCAAGCAAAGGAAGAAAATACTCAGCAGGTGAAAACAGCTGTGCAAAATCCCTCGGGGACAGCAGCACATTCATTAGCATGGTTGACTCTTCTTTGTAGTGTTTTTCTTTTGCATAGCAACTGTAACATTGTGTCCTTGTGTCACTTGTAAGGTTTAACAACTTTCATAATTTTACCTTTCTCCCAAACTGCACCTCCGCTTAAATAAACTTTGTTTTCTTAAAGCAATTCTCCCCGCCTTTCATCCTCTCCCCTCCCTCATCACTATTTCATTGCCGCTGTTCTTTCTTTTCACCACGTGTCATGCGCTACTGTACTTAACCACTGTCACTGAGAACATGACAGCAGTTAAACAGGGTCAAGCATCTGCCAAAAATACAAAGTGATAGACATTCAAATGATTCCAACTCTTCTTTTTTTCAAATGTTTCCATCTTTTTCTATTTTCTGGCTCATGCATTACAAGGTGAATACTCAAACTAAATAATGTAAATGTAAAATGTAAATGTAATGTTATTTTAATGGGAAAACACAGTTCTTCAAGGAGCACATTGACAATTCACAAGGCATTCTTAGACAATCAGTGTATTGACTTCTCAATGCTGAGTGTGAGAACATGCTTAAGTGTTGGATGAATCTTTTCAAGAGGGTTAAGTATGTCCTCTCATGTCTTGGCAGAGAACATTATAATAAGAGTAGAATAAATATATGTTTTGCATATCTTTTGTACTCAAAGTGTAACTTAAGGTAAAATAAAGTGTGAGAAGAAAGAGAGATATTAATGCATCCTCGAACCATAGATCCATGACGAAAGAGAGGGTGGTGATGGAAAGATAATGCTATAGCAGCAATGAAAGTAGACAGAGAATGAGCGAAGCATGTGACCGATTAAATAGGTCGCTCAATCGTTTGTGGCAAAACACATGCATTCCCTGATCTACGGCTAGGACTCAGTAATAGTTGTCTAAACTAAAGACAGGCAGAAATATAACTTAGAGTATGTGTAACTTTCAATATCATTTCACCATCAAAGCTGTTTCTGGTATTGCATACTAAAAAGTGCAATTGTAAAACCCCCATCAAATCCAAACGTTCTTCTACAAACAGTCAGTGTTGGTTTATTCAGAATGGGAGCAAAGCAATTCTTTTATGAATGAATTGAGTTTTTCACCTTAATCTGTGGACATCTATCTACAACCTGACTATACATCGTTGACCCTCTGCTCTGTGTGCCCGTTCAATATCTCAAAAACTGTTCATCCGATGTACTTCATACCTGGTGAATGAAGTTAATACTTCAGTATTTATTATTATTATTATTAATAATTATAATACCTTTAATTTATATAGCGTCTTTCATGAAATCCAAGGACATTTTACAGAAATTACTATTATTTGATTATTGAGTGTTTTGCTGCAGATACAGACAGGGCTAAATGTTATTGAGAAATTAATTTTAGTCAATTATTTTGTTTTCCTTGTTGTAATGAAAACATACTATGAACCCAATATGTCAATGGCAACCCAATGGACTCTGGAAAAATGGAGGATTTTAGTGTTACCTAACCTGCTTTAGTATCTTCGTTCTTGAGAGCACTGAATTTAATGCACGCATTCAATACAAATGCTGCTAAAATAAAAATGCAGAACTTCAAAAATGTTAAAAGAAATTAACATAGAAAGTGACTCCTCTCGAAAATGTAATGGACTATTCCCTAGTAGGATTGTATGCCAGTTAATTACACTGTATGGTAAAATAAAAAAAATCTAACTCCAGGTCTTCACCCCCGTCAATTGATATTTTTTTTGTTCCATTGAACAGAGCAGAAATGCCCACTCCGTCTCAATTGTCGGAGGCAGCAGGATCCACTTATAGGTTCTTCTCAGGTAATTGCAATGCAAATGAGGTTCTCTGAAGACAAATTAGCCACCCTAAAAGAGAGGCTATGTCCTCGGCTGTCTGTCTAGTGGCTAGTGTGATGGAAAGTAAAACAAATGAAATAAATAAAAACTAGTCCCCAGTTTGATTAATAAAACATGACTGAGAAATCCTGGTAATCTGCAAGGGAGACAGCTTTGATGTAACTGTACAGAAACACTAGTGTTCTAGGCTTCTAAGTGACACCCTGCAAACAACGAGGGTTTGCCTTTATCATGAGTAGTCAAATAATCACATTTAATCCCTTAAATTCTGAGTTTAATATTCCTACACATATTTAATGTTTTATTTTTAAAGAGCAGGGGAACATTTGCTTTTGGTTAAGTGTGCTTAAACACGCACAGTTTCTCCTCTTTGAGAAGAGAATCAGTTACAATGCAAGGCCACTCAGCCCTGGTAATAAGTAGTCTCATTTAGTCTGTTAACATTGGAGTCATGTAGGGTCTCCAACTGGGATAACACTGAGTAAAATCATTCATGTTAATTTGTGCATACACAAGGTACAACTGTGTGAGTAGCCATGCATTTTAATGAAGCTGACACTGAACTCTTGGGTGGCAGTGTGTTCAAGTGTGGAAAATATGTTGGTTTGCACGTCTTTGGCACTAAAACCTTACTTGGCCCTTTGAAGGGTACACACATTGTAGAGCATGACTGGAGAGAATTAATGTGTTTACTGTCTGTTGCAACCCAATTTAATTCCGCAGTGATTAAAGAAGTCCTAATTAGCCATAACTTACCCATATCTTTTGCATTTGTGCAAAGTATGTCTTCCAAAAACAGTACTAATTGATGCTGGTTTTTCATATTTTCCGACAGCTTTAGATACTATACATATGATACACCAGATCCAGACACTAGTTTATCAGATGTTATTTTGAAAATAACATTGGATTTGCAACATTGACCAACAGGTATTGTCTTATACAACATTTAATGAACAGGGACTACATCTGCTTAGAAGGGCACACAACAGAAATACCTGGGGAGTATTAAACCTTTGACTTTTTTGACTACCTCATGAAAGGCTGATGTTGCTTTATCTGATTTGTGGCAGTGCTCCACAGAATCATCCCGCATTTCTATAGCTCATTAACACTTAACGGATGAAGTATAAGGCAATTAACGAAAGGTCATGCCTGTCAGTTGCAAGACCCTCCCACAGAATGTGTGGCACCAAGCCAAAAACATTTAAAAAAAAAAAAAATCAGTTGGCAGGGTCCACTGGGATTTGCTGGTGACAAAATGGATTAGATACAGTAATCAAAAGATTTTCAAACAATCAGGGTTGGGGTCATGGGTCCGAAAAGCTTAAAAGAGAATTCCCGGCCAATTTTTTATGTTAATCTTAGTTAATTAATACATTTTACGATTTAAAAAGAAAATAAATTAAAAAAACGACCTGAATCGGTGCAGGCAACACTGAGCAGCTACAAGCTTTCACTGAGCTAAAACGGCAGTTAACGGGACAGGTTTTAGTGCCTTTGTACCTCTTAACCGATACACAATGCAAGTAATATGTTTGTACCACATGAACAGGGCCATTATGTAACATCAAGATGCATTTTCAACTCAGACATTGTTTTAATTCACCTACCTTGTCTTGATCTTGCTGTGGGTAGCTTGCTCGCCTGGTTAGCTGCTAGAGCTAGCTGTTGACATCTAAGTGTGATAAGAGTGTTCAGCCTTTTTTTGTGTGAAAATTGTAAAGCAGCAGTTCCGTGTGTATTTGTAGCTCATCCATTTTGTGATCAATCTGGTGTTGGTGAGTAGGAGGCTTGGCAGTGTTTAACAAACTCTGAGTCTAATGCTGATCTCTGAGTTGATTTACCCTTAGATGGGAAAATCTGAGTTTTTGGTTCCAGACCAGCTGATTTTGACTTGGTTCAATCAACTCTGAGTAGGTTCACTCAGAGATAAGCGTGTGCACCACCACAATAAAAATGCAGTATGAATGGAGCCATGATACTACGATTCATCATGGTAACAACCACAAACAAACTGGTAGGCGGAAAAACTCATGTGCACATACAGCGAGTTTGAACATGTAGTTAAAAAAGCGCTGCTACGAAATAGTGAGAATTGGTGTGGGAGAAAATTGCTGCTTGAGTCAATGTGTAAGCTCTAATATAGTGTATTGTTTTCATATTTAATCACAGGAAACCTATAATATTACTGGGGAAAACTGGAATGGTAGTAGGCTACACCTATCATTTCATTTAGGTGCAATCCTGTGGGCAAAAAAGTAAACTAATAATAATCCCATTCTGAGGTTGCAGCCTCATCATTAACAGAATTATGATTCATAATCATTTATTTCTTTTTAATGTGTCTTACTGGTTTGTGTCCAGGGAACTCTACAAAAACATTAAAACACGTTTCAGAGCGAGTCACATTCTTCTGACGGCGCTTTGCTATAGTGGCTTTACTAATATGCTCCACATCACAAATGTTGTAAAGAAAAGTAATGCGACACAAAGAATCACGTTAGTGATATGAGGACGGATAACTTTATGTAGGCTACATAACTGACAGACTGGGAAGACTGGCACTGACACAGCTGCTGCTGCGCTGGATACACACTCCTTTCGTAGTTCCTCTCTCTGAGTCTGATGTCACGTCATGTCACACTGTCAACATGGTACATGGATACATGAAGCAGAACATAGTGGGTCGTATGTCTAATGCTTTTTGAAAAATTAAGGTATTCTTCTTCATAAAATGCGTTGGACGTCATTACATTTTTGTATACATTTTTAATCATTTACATTAGTAAGCTACAGGACAGAGTCTTTCAGAACATGACCTGTGCGAAAGAAGAAACAAAATGAATGCGTCATTGTACCCAGCTCTTCTGAAAATGCACTCTCTGCAAAGCAATAAAGGACGTCGACAAAGGGTAATGTCATGTTTGGAAAAAAAATGTTTTGTAGTCTGCCTAACACGGTTAATAAACCAACACTGTTTTTTATTCATGCAGATAACAAACTGAGCTAAAATGCGCCTGACACAGACTGAATGAATGAATGAGGAAATGAAAGAGCATTGTATCAGAGGGAGAAGGCAGAGAGAAGAAAACCTGCTCCTGACCAAGTTAGGTTCGAAGGCTCAGTTACCATTGTGACTGACTCTGACGTTAAGTTACCTCTCTTACTGAAACGGGCTGGAGTCACCCCTCTCTTTCAGGTTTGATTAACCTCCCTTTCTGAAACAGAAAACCCAGAGTTTCCCTCATCTCAGGGTTAACAAACTCAGAGTTTTCACTAAACCTGCTTTCTGAAACAGACCCCTGTAGCATTAGATTTTGTTTAAGTCCCCATATGGACCAAAGTACTGTGGTGTCACTCTGACATGGTATTGAGCATGTGTGTGAAATTTAGGCTTGGGATTAATGAAGTATGAATTGTTATTTTATTTAATATGTTGACATACATTTTGTTTAGTCATAACTGCTTAACTAAACAACCTTTACCAAAAGTCTAGAACGAAAGTAAATTAGGGAACCCAGGTATCCCCAAAAATAAGCTGTCACAAGTTGAGAATGATCTAAATAATTTAGACTGGAATAATGTTCTACAATCAAATCATTTAGAAAATCTTGTAACTCCCTGATGAATACCCTCACAAACCTGATTGGGAAATACACCAAAGTAAAAATACATGGAGAGTGGCCACTAGGGGAGCAGTGGGTGGCAACTGCATAGCAGAGGGGCGCATAACAACTTTCGGACAGTCATGTTTTTCAGTGATGGGGACCAATTTTTGGAATGATTTACCCACTGAAATAAAAACACAAACCACACAAACTGAAAACATTTAATAGAAAGGTGAAATACTGTCTGAAAGAAAACCAAACATGTAACCACTAAATCAGTTGTGTTGTTGTAATGTATTGTCTGTGCTGGATGCATGGCTGGTTGCCCTTGGCTGCCAGGGCTCATCCCGGGGTCTGGGTATGGGAGATGAACCCAGGCCCCTCACTATCACTATCTCACTTGACTGTAATAATTATGTATGTAATAATGTGCGCTGCATTGTACCTGACAAATAAATTGATAATAATAATAAAAAACTGTCTTTTGTGGTCAATTAGTAGAATTGTGCATTGTGCATGCACCTCAGAATAAATAAAGACTGATGTACTGTATGTTAACAGTTTAAAATTTTTTGTGAGCTGGATTCTTGGTTTGCAAGTTGCTTTTTGTTACTCCAATAGACAGTGGAAAACACCAGCGGCATATGACATTTATGTTTGCAAATTGAAAATGTGCATACAAATTTGTGGATGGAAACAGAAAAAACAACATCAGATTATATTCTCCTTTGCTTGCAATTCCTTTTGTGGGAAATTTGTTGAAAAGAAAGGCCCCACAAAAGGAAAGAGATCAGTAACACAGGGAGGACAAACTGTAAGTAAGACAAAAAACTTTACATAATCAAGGTTAAAATACCAAAGGAGCAATTTGTGGTATACATAATTTGCATCTTGATTAGAAGATGTGAGTATATTCCAAGATACCCATCTATGACCTATTCAAAGAGGAATGAGATACGTGAACAGGATCATTAATCAAACTAAGGCATCAGCCCACATGTTTCCCATGGAATCCTCCATGAATGTAATTTCTGTCTCAACTGGTCAGAAGTTACTTTTTGTTCTGACCTATGATAATGACGCCCACCACTGGGTCAGATAGTGTCAGACAATGCTGAAACACACTTGTTAGTTGCATCATGCCTCCAAGTTTTATCTAAACTCCAGTTTTGATGAGGCCAATCTTTTCTCCTTCTTTTGAAATCGTTGAGAAGAACAATTACATTGCTGTGTTGTTGTTTTTACAGCCATTGAAATGCAATAAGAAGAATGCTGATTATGTATATTGTTGTGGTAACACTTTTGAAATCATGTTCAGCCTCATTAATTATTCGCCTTTTAGACCGACAATGGATTGATTTTTCTACAAGACAATTGGATTATGCTGCCCAAGCTTTTTGCAAGTCATTTTTCAGTAATTTCTGTTTTTGGAGAGTCTCTACGTGGTGTCCAGCTAATTTTAAGAAGGCTGGCACAGAGCTGCATACTCTTACCTTCTTTATAAAGAGGACACATTTTCACCATTAACATTTAGTTTGAACTTTTTTAACAGTCTCACATAGTAACAACAACATTTCTATTGACACCACTTCAATTTCAGATTAAAATAGTAAAATAGTGCATATATAATATGTACCAAAACCCTGCCTATAATAACAGTACTATTCTCACTGGCTTTTAATTCACACCATTGGAATGTGTTTATCGTGACATTGAACATCTGAACATTGAGAATCTGCTTGTAACCAAAACAGTTTCAATTTGAAAGACCTATGCATTTCAGAGGAAAAGTTATGTGCTGCAATCTGCAAACACAGAATGATTCATTCGGTTCACAAGGTTCATTGTGGAGTACTTGCAGATGGCCGTAGAAAATAAATGAGATTTTCAAACTATGTGTAGGTGGAATATATCTGTGTAGCTGTGCTTTGCCATAAACACAATTATATGTCTAACCCTTGACAGCCGGTTGCGAGACAGATATAGCAATAGTGTTTGCATATATCCTTGTCTACTCTGACATCTAGTGTGTGTCACTGATTAAGTGTGTATGTGGTTACAGTAGAACAACCGGTACAATGTAAGGAATTTTCTTAAGTACATTTGGAGCAGCAGCAAGACAAAGTAAAAAGTTCAATTCAATAATCTTATCTAACAGACAGTTGTAGCAACACACTAGCAGAGACACACTGTGTGTGTTGGCATTGATTGTTGCCCATTAAGCCTGAGGATGCATCGGCTCTGCTGAGGAACTAATTACAGTGGATGCCATCCAAGACGAACCAAAGTACATCTCTGGACTGAAACACAAGTGTTTGTACAGTGATGTCCCTTGATAAAACATACTACAAACAAAGAACAAATAGTCAAAAATAAATTGCAGTTTTAAATTAAAGGCTGAATCTCATTTCTCGTTCACGCGAGAGTAAGTGCTGTCCCACTACGCATTTTGACCTAGTGCTAGGGGTAGACGAAGGGGTATATGGCCCTTGGAACCGAGTGAGGACGCGAGCTTACTTGAAACCGAGGGTTTATTGCGCAACAAGCAACAATGGCTGCCAAATTGACCAGAGAGACCCATAAATAGAAGTATTTTTGTCTTAAATAATTGATTTAAAAATTATGAGTCTTGTTTTGTGCTCTATACAGTCCTGCACATATATACTTGCAACCATGTTCTTAACTGAAACATTTAAATCGCTTGCTTGCTGTGATAACACTAATCGCTAACTGCTAACGTAATGTTACATTGATGATTTGCAGTCTCGCATTTCTCTGTCTTGAATGGACTGTATACATGTCTACAGTTTTAACCATTAGGAAAGAATTTTGTTTGATATCAGTGCACAACACAACTTGCTTTGGAGCCATCGCTACATGCTTTATATATACCGTCCTGTATCACGCAGGGACACAGGAGGACACACAGCAGCTGATCTACTTTCGGGCTGAAAATGAGCAGAAGTTTATTAACTCATGTGTTCATGTCGTAGCCATTCATTATTGTAGTGGTACTGTATTATTGTAATCATTTGTAATTAATTCTTGTTCATGCACTTGTATATTGTTGTTGTATATTTGCTCTGTCAAATGTGTTTGTCTTCAACAATAATGACATTGGCAACAATGGTAGTGGGAAACACCATGATTCAACATTGTTGATTTATTATTACTAATAAATATTACATTTATCAAATGCAGAAGGAACATTTATTTCTCTTTGTTACAATTAATATGGTCCTTCCGCATTAACCTGTTAACTAGTAGCTTCCTTTCAAGTGGAATGATTTGTATAATTAATGTTTCTAAATTATTTAAAGAGACAACACATGTTTCCTTCTTTGTCTCATAAGTAATAACAACCAATATCAGGTTTGCCTCATTCAGCAATACCTGCCACAGCTAATGGCTTTCATGCCTCACTGTCAGAGTTGGGAAAATATGACCAGTTCAGGTGACCGTCTGAGATCCACAGGGATTAACCACCTGTGAAGGTGAGACTTTACAGAAAGAGGAAAACATCCAGTCATGAACAGGTGGCTCTTGCTGTCGGCAGTTTCAGCTGGGCAGAAGTAAGTGATTTTATCAGCTGGACTGCAGGAAGGAGACTTTTTGTGTTGTAGGCATTTGGAGATTTCTTTTCCTACTGATATGGCACAGTACCACAACCTACAGCATCTGCTGCATTAGTTTATCAATGCCCCCTAATAATGACTATGGTTATGTCTTGCAGGCATTGTTTAATTTTAGTATAAATGGAAAAAAAAATCCTTTGTGACAAATGGAACTTGATGTGTAACAGGGGTCTTACATTGATTTTAGTTTTGATTTGAGTTCAAAAGTGTAAACATAAAAATGACTGCTTACATATACGTATATCTTTACAAAAAGATCTATTATTTCTAACAAGGTGAATGAAAGTGAACCCTTTCTTATGTACCTATAGGAGTTTTCATTTCAATCCAACATGTATGATTCACAATTACTTGTTTGTATGTTTGGACAGCCATTCATTTAAATCAGTTTGCACGCTTCTTATTCTTTAGTCAGCACATTGCTAACTTGAATGGTGCGTTACCACCACTAGCAATCAATGCATTTGAGCAGAATCCCAGCTTTGTGCATTACATAGATTTTGTGTTGGAATACATAACACTGTACATTCCATGGTGGATTGTAACATAATTAAATCAGTCTGTTATTGCATTATTCAATATACTAGTCAAATGTGAGCTAAAAAACAATCATGTATGGAACTTTGTTTGTTTATGCATGTGTGCGTACACATGTGCGTTAGGTTAATGGGAAATGAGAAAAAATAAGCTGAAAAGAGAATTATCTCTAACTCTCATCTGAATTTAGTTAATTGCCTCTGTGGTTATTAAAAATATGTTTTCAGACTGTATGATTTATAGTCAGATGGCGGGGCAGGAAACGGTAAATTCATTGCCGTGTGTTGCACCAGCTAAGGCGCCACCTGCTCGACAGCATGTCCAAGGGGAATCACTGCAATCTATTACAAGCTCTCTCTAGAGCACAGCTTGTTTTGTCGCCTCATGCCCAGTGGGTAATTTGGAACCTAGCCCACTGTTTTCTAAAACATCCAGAACACTTATACAACAAAATATTTCAAAGGCAGAAATGTATTCACTCAGTAAAAATATAGGCAGTAGAATGTGCTTTAGTACACTGAATATTCTGACTTTGATACAGGTCATGTAAACAGCATATTCCGGTTGGATATTCCGAATAAGGCCTTTATCCAATTAAGACATGGGATATTCCGGTATTATTTGGGTTTCAGAGGCATTCCTTGGACATGTATGCAGCGCATTCGGAATATGCGTCTCAATCGATTTTACCGCTGTTTACGCCCAGTTTATGGCCTCTTGTCCGTTTACAGCTTATGTGTTCGTATGATTCAACAAGTCCGCCACCGCTGGTAAACTTTGAAAACATCTTATTTTGCAAGGCCACATGTAAACAGGAATATTAGTGGAATATTCACTTTCATTAGCCAAGTCAGAATATTGTCTTTTTTGGAATATGGTAAAAAAACTGAATATTAGGTGCATGTAAACGTAGTCAGTAAAATTAGCTTATGACCAAGGGCAGCGGTCCAATCCCCTGCATTGACAGCATTATTAAACACAGTCCTCTCATATGTGTTACATTTTATGTTGAATAGTGAATTTAATGCACAAAAATGAGTTGATTTTATCAACCCACCACAAACATCAAATACTCAACTAACTCTGAAGTTGAAGTCAAGGGTCAGAACCGTTGTTCTTTTTTCATTTTAATGCTGAATGTAGTTTTTAAATATATTCATGAATTTATTTAAGTTTGGTATTTTATGGTTTGACATACTCTGTGTGCTCCCACTTAACTGAGTGTACAACCAAGGACACCAGTGGTGGCATGTCTCTAATGTCTCTAAGTTTTTACTTCTTTTCATGAATAACTGACACAAATGCATCAAAAGAATCAGAGTCATTTAAAAAAACATGTATCTGTTAACTGCATTCAATTCTCAGAAGGCACAATTACCAACTTATCCCACATTTTTCACCCTCATCTGTTTGCATCAACATATTACAAACACAAATCTGTACAAACATTCCCTGTCCCCGCAAGCACAAACACATTTTTCCAGAAAATGTCTTCAACTAGTCTCATAATTCTTCTTTCACACAGACCTTTGTGAATATAGACATACTAAGAATACAACTCATTGAAAGCAAGTTTATATGCTTTTCTAAGCAATCTGCCTTATTGTTTTAAAAAAAGAAGAAGTAACTTATTCACTGAATGGAGGAATGGAGTGAAAATAGTAGACCAGCAGGTGTGGATGTTACTTCATTAATGTAAGCCAGAAACATCAAAGAGTGCAAAGAGACAAATCAGCTCTCTCTTCTCTCTGTCCATCTGTATTGTTTGCCCACATGCTGGACACTAATGCTTCTTTCTGAGAGTGATGGATATGTGTCAATGGCAGTAGAGAGCTGCAGAGACAATGTCAGCTGTCGTGTTGACCGGTTACAGTATTTTCTTTATATGGAGTGATTCAGTACTCTTGATGCTGTTTTCACTGACATTTTACTGGATTACTATATAAAAAGCCAAACTATCACATGATGTGCCACCATCTAATCATCAAGCAAAATTCATTTAAATGTAAGAAAATTTATTAGACAAGATTAAGTCCAACTGCAGTTGTCTTTTTCCCTTTGTTTCAATCTGAAACATCCCACTCATCCTCACTAAAGTATTGCACCTTTAACTTAGTTACAAAAAACACCATTATTTATCAAGTGCACATTATCTTGAACTATTATTTTGATATTTGATATTGTTTTGGCTTTGATATTTGGTTACACATGATATCTTTTATTCAATCCAGCATTAGGCAGTAAGGTGAACTGATCATTTCCACATTTCAATAAGGAGAGACAAGTGAATGAAATAATGATGAATGCTTAATATACCAGATGACATGTGATATTTTTAAAGCCATAGTGCGTAGTTTCTGTTGCTCCCATAAAGTAATGACAACAACACTGTCGACTCATCCATTATCTTGTAATTTTGATTTCCTCTTCAATTAAAGCTAACCGTTGCTGTCAGCCTTTTCACAGTGGCGACGTAAAACGCATCACTCGAGCTGCTTGCAAATGTCGCCAGACTACACCATTTTGTAAACATAGCCATACTGAGAAATACAAAGAGTATTTGGAGCTGATAGGCTTAATTAGCTTTGTATCAACTTATTTTTGCAATAGCTTGAAAGTAATGGACGTTCATTATTATAAAATAGTCACGCACAATGGCTTTAAGGTTTGGTAGAAATACTTTGGCGCTTAGACTCTACAGGGAAGTTGCAGTAAGATGACGTAGTATTAAGAGTCCCAATGCTAAAGGAGACTTTTAGCGTGAATAACACACGCCAAAGGATGAGAGAATCTCAGGGAGAATCATATTAAACAGAGGCAGCAGCAGGATTATAGGCTAACAAGGTAGGTGTGTCGCTGAGCTATTGGGTAGATGAGATCAGCTGATGAGAGCAGATGATAAGATAATTGACAGCCCCGGACAGGACAGCAAGGAATAATGAAGGAGCATGTGTGTGAGGATCGAATGTAGATGTGTGAAAAATAAAGAAGGCCTAAGCATGCAAAAGTATAGTCTTCCTCACTGAATTTATGTGATAGCTTCACTAGACAGGGTTGAAACTGGTGGCTATCATTTGGAGAGAGGGGGGAAGTTATATGTACACAATGTACAGTATATGCCCAAGTAAGGGTCCAGTGGTATTGGGACTTCGGTTAAGAGAAAGTTCCCTTTAAGCCTACAGAGGGAATGTGCCTGCATTTGTTGACCCTGTCACATTTTACCGCCCCACTCTACCTTGCCCTCCTTAAACACAGACAACAATGCTCTACCACAACCAGCTGTGAAAGCTGTACCTTGGATGCGTAGTGTAACTTTAGTGCTTGTGTCAGTATAAGTACTGGCTGCTCAGCTGCTAATGTAAAGGACCATGCAGCTTCAACTGTGATGTGATGATGGGGCAGAAAGGGTGCTGAACATTAATCCTAGATTAGGGCTTATTTGGGAGCACTTTTGCTGATTTGCAAGTGTCTTATGTGTCTCACTCTCAGCTGTGGTAGCTGCACTAGACTCAGCATATTAGTGCTCCAACCTGGCACTGCCCTCATTGGGAGTTTCATGCTCCACATCCATTTTTTGTGATAGAAGCTAGTGTAAACCCAATCTCAAGTCTTGTAAATATCTCTGCTGATGTGTGATGATAACAACACCTAGGTAATTATTTGTTAAGTTGTATTGTAAAAAACATCATATCCACTTCTGTGTTAAGTTTGAATGGACTACAGAGGGCAAAGCTACGGAGCACCGAAGGTGACATGAAGGGGGGAAAAAATGTACTGGGGACAAACACTTTTGTGAGATCTTGACTTTGTTTTGCGAGATCTTGACTTTGACATGGATGGGCAAAAAAAACGAAGGCAAAAATAAATATTTTTTTTCCCTCCATGAAAGTCAAGATGTCAAGTTTAGTATTTGTCCCCAGTAAGGTTTTTTTATTTTTTCATGTCACCTACGGGGCTCCGTACAAAGCAGCATAGTCAGCTAAAAAGCAGAAGAAAAAATTAGCCAATAATAATCTGTATTTGAGAAATAAAGATAGCTGAAAACCTTGAAAGGTTTTACAAAGAACATACCAAGGCTGATTTTCTTGTTTGCAAAATTCCAACTAAAGTGCCTGTGACCAAGAAACAAGAAGTTTACAGAAAATGGGTTTTGTTTGGTAAAGTTACTAATGTTCTCACAGCAGAAGAGTAGTTGTCTTCTCTAGGACTTCTGGTTTCAAGAGATGCACTCTTTTCCCTTCAGCCAGCTGGACAGCTCTTACAGCAAAATAAACCACAAAACAATCAGGTAGAGGTCTTGTTTTCTCATTTTTTGACAAAACTGATTGCAGAGATCGTTGGATATTGCTAGATTTGCAAAACAGACACAGTAAGCTTACTGAAATGTCACCATTTTAAATATGAATTACTAGTACTACTTACTATACATACACTACATATCTCTAATTAGGATCATAAGTGCCACTTAGTCAAGTCTAAAAGTAATGCAATTTTAATTTAGATATTATATAATGTAGCCACTTCCACTCTATAAGAATCATTTTAGTTTGGAGCCTACAATTTGACATACAGTATTTAAGCTATTCCCTTTCGTTTAGCCTAATAATAAAGTACCCTTCACATAAATTACATTTTGTCACAGCTTCAAATGTGAAACATTTATTTTTAGGCTAAGTGAGCCTAAGTGGCTTACCTTTTTCCTTTTCCAGCGAACCCCCCCCCCCCACACACACACACACACACACACACAAAAGAGTCAAATACAGATCAATTAATGAATATGAGTGCAGATGCATCCATACAGGGATGGATGGTTTAATGGATAAGAGAATAATGTGAATCAATCAATCATGACCATTGCAGTCACCCGATTTTAGATGACACTCTCCATCAACATCATCAAAAAAACAAATAAAGGAATATCTTGTCAAAGAAAGTCCAGACGCTTTTGCCCTCATGACATTTACTTATGCCAATAATGAACATAATAATGTCATATTTATTGATATTACACCCACAGCAATGCTACACAAGCATTTGTGTTGTCTAAAACAGTTCACCTATATGCAAAAATAAACATAATAAACATTATAACTCATATAAAGCACTACATTTACATTGCTTCTAAAAAGGTCCAAATATATTTCAAATCTCAAACCAGTGGGGCCATTCTCCTCTGTAAAACGGTACATATCTATCTTGTCCGCTATAACAGCTTTGATCGCATACTAGACTAGTTTGACTGGGGCGATTGGGCACTCCATACAATGTGGGTGATGTTGTCCCCACTCCATATTCTTTGGGTTACATTGTCTCCCATATATGGGCATGCTCATGCCTTTACTTCCATAAATAACAGAGAGCAGACACGGACCACGGAGATAGCGGCAAAAATAGGTGAAAACGCGATGAATTATGGACATCAAGTGGATAAATCATGGATGTAACAGTTTGGATTTAATGCTCAATGACCCTGAAAAAGGCACAAGTTCCAGGCTGGATAGAAAATCACCTGTAGAGGCTAGAAAGACCCGGAAGAAACCTCTGTAACTGCTAACTCATTAGCTTTTAGCTGCAACAATCGGTGAGTTTCTATCTTTTAATTTTATTAAATGATTAAACTATGAATCAGAGGTGCTGTTTTACCTTGTGGGCGAGTCTCTCGGGTTCAAAGGGTTAATAGTTTATTCGTGTCTCAGCCGCAAAGCCCATATGTTCATATGTTCAGCCGCTACGTTCGAGGACATGCACAGAGCGCTGATGCAGTGCATCAAGCCAACAGACCAGTGTCATTTCAGTGCAAAATAATTAAGTCAAAAACGATTTAATATACTGCAAATAGCCTACAAGTACTGCAGAACAGTACAGTTAATTAATCTTACGTTGTTTTTCCGCCCCTCCGCACCCCCCCCCCCCTCCCCCAGTCGATTTTTAGTCAAGATTTCAGGACTTCAGTCGACCAAGATTTTCTTTGGTTGACTACAGCCCTAATATATACATATAAATGCCAGTATGTTTAACATTAGTAGGATATAAGGTCTCTTGTTCTGCAGTTTGAGATCTCCAGAGTCTTCTTTTACATGATTAGAATTTGCAATATGCTGAGTGTGTGCACGTCTACTTTTCATAAGTTAAAGTAGAGTTGAATTATTCAACTGAACTGAATTCAAATTACCAAGTAATATAGTCTCATACCAGCAACTTGGTAGACTTTCCTCACCATCATGTTCTATGACCATGAAACAAGACAGGGTAACCACAAGGGATTTTTTTAAAGGGTTTGCCTCACTAACAACCTTCCCCAATGCTGTGCATTACACTTAATTAACTTGCCTCCAATTCCTATTACCTTAAGACTACTGTACCAACATATCTCCTGTTAGAAAGACTAACTGTGAAGAGTGGAACATACTGGTAAGTTACACATGTCCTGGAGCTTGTCTTTGAAGAATGGTAGTTGTCATCTGACACATGACTTATTCTTATCAAGGTAGCTTACTTCCTTCATTCTTTTGATGTGTCATACTCACTTTAATTGATTCCACTCACTTCTGTCATGCTTTTGCCTGCAATTTGCACTGCAATATGCCACCCTGAACTTTTTGAACCCATAGCATAATGGAAAAGCTGTAGCGCCTATGAAGCATGAATTATCACCTGGTCTTGCACATAATGCTGCTGGCACAAGACATGAGACACGCAGCATGTCCTCCGCAGTAAGAATTACATTTCTGATGAAGTTAGAGAGAGGAGCTATTGTTGCTTGACTGTGTAAGCTCCAGACACTTTTAGAAGTAACTCATTAGATAATTTCTCCTGCGTGTCTTATGGGTGTTTCTCCAATTCTCTCTGTTTTCCACCATGACAATGTAAAGCTGACATATAATCAAAGCTTATTTGCTTCTCGGAATGAAAATAGTAATGATAAAAATGTGTTGGTGCATGACTTCAGCTCCAATCATTGGACTTAGTAGAAACGCCAATACAGCACTGGACATTTTAGCTTATGTTTTAAATATAAGAGTTTTAAATATAAGAGAATACGACCGTTGCTCATGTATAAGGCGGTTGCTAATTAGTATGTTTTGTTTTCCTCTTTTAAAAAGTGGCATATGCACTAAAATGGAAGCAATAAGGTGTGTTTTCTGTCTAGTGCCATTCATCAGCCGATAAGGCTTCGGCGTTTTGTTCATGCTGATGCTGCCTTTTACTAATACAAAACTTATTGATGGTAAAAAAAAATTGTTTGCTGCCATGAAAAAGTCTTTGAAATACATAGCGCTTATATAAATAAATTTGGTTGTGTTTATTCTGTCAGTCTCCTGATTACTTGGATTCAGTGGTGTTTTCAAGATGAAACAAGTCACAAATTTGGCTTGACAAGCAAGGAGGTATTATGTATGAGAAGAAAATATGTTCATATTATGTTTTTTCCTCTTTACATAAGTGAGGGCACACTCCACAGACATATTTGGGGGGCATTAGACAACTAATGCAATGCAACACAAGCAATCCACCATTCCATTGATTCAGATTTTCTACACGTCAATTATAACAGTGGATTTTTTAAAACTCGTTATCTTTGATATTTTTATTTTTAATTTAGCAAGCTGCAGTGTTCAATATGAATATACAGTAATCTCTGTGATGTAGATGGCTATATCAAACTGCAGCACCTTTTCCCACTAGTATCATTTTGACTGTTGATCAAAAATGTAAAAACCTACACTGGCATCTACTTAAATTTCTAAAGGACTTTCTGACATACTGATCTGAAAGAGACAAAGAGTTGGAATGGAAAATATGCATGACCCCTTAAAACATTTCCCTCATAAAGTGCTCACAGAAAAGAAAAATAATAAACATAAACACAACAGCAATGTGCACACACAGACAAGCACAGCTTAAACTAATGCAAATTGTAACCCAGAAACAAGTACAGCCTAGAGGAAAGAAGCAACGAAAGATAAAACAAAGTGACTGTGTTCTTTGCACTAATAGTGTACACTGTAACCCAAAATGTTTTTCAAAGTCAGCTCGGGGCTAAAAAGTCATTTGTTTAATGGTTTCTGCCCAGCAGGAAGCCAACAGTCTATTTTTAAAAAGTGATACTGATAGAAGGGCCACACCTTCCGAACACCCAGAGTGTTGCACCGTAATATATCCCAAAATGGCCTCAGAAAAAGTGTTTTGCTCAATTTCAATGCACACCCCTTTGATGAGGACATTAAAACGGGATGACTTTCTAAGACATTGCATGGTGACTAGGTAAGGACAATGAAAGAGGGCAGGAGAGAGGCTAGCGAAAGAGAACAGAGAACAGAAGGTAAAGACTGGAAGAAAGAGGCTGAAAGAAAGAGACACCGTAACCCACTGTATATCAGCTTGATTCAAAGGCATCTGCACCTTTTTTTTTACTTCTATCATCTCTTTGTCTATGCACTAATATTGCTGCTCTCCGTGGTCTTGGAGCCTTGTCACTGTGACTTTATCAGTGTGGTGCAGTAGGGGTCCCATCAGCAGAGATGTGACTGAGAGGATCGGAGTAGACCTCTGCTACCACCTAGAGGCCCCAACAATAGTGGCGTTGCATCAAATTTCAGCTGTCAGATAGGACAATCACCATCCAGTCACTCTGTAGATTGAGACATCGGGTCATTAATTTATAACAGGGCCACGTTGGACAGAAATTACTATTAAATATGTTTTTAGTATATTTTTTGTATTTAAATATTTGTTAAAGCTAAACAATGCATTTTGACCACTAATCTTAACCTCTGTACTTTTTAGCACATTTGAAAAACAAACTTGTTTGTACCAGGATTTGTGTTTTTCTACCCTGTCCATCAAAGCCACCTGGGTGAGACAGAACGTGTGGAGGCTCCAGATTGATAAGGTTTTGGTTTCAAAGCTTTCAGCCAGGAGAGAATTTCTAACACCACCTCTACATTTAATCCTCCACTACCTTCACTTATTAAAAATATCCACAGACACGATTGCCCCCCATAGATTTGCATTAAAGCCCTAGATAGGCAAGTAGCATATATGATATAAATACTTCACAGGGCTAGGGGGTGGATCCGTTTCATCTTTGATTTTACCAGTGCTTTAAAACCATCAAGGTTCTGCTGCTTTGGATGGACGCTTAAAGCAATGCAGCTTGGTTTTCTTGAGTTACAGACTACCTCAGTTTATGTGATAGCGGGCAATGTTCAGAGTAACATGGGGACAAGCCACGGATCTGTACCGTCACCTTATACACGTACCTCAGACTCCAGGTCACTAAATATCCATAAATTTTTATTGAGGGCAAAGTTGTAGTAGATAGCACACAAGTAAAGTAAACAATGTAAAGTGCTAAAAGAAAGTTGTGGGGTTGAGTGTAGTAGACGCCCTGGAGGCAGGACAGAGTAGGGACTAAAATCAATTCCATCGTGGATATCACCTCTCTCTCCCTCTATAATGAGCTGATGCTGCTTTGAGTAACTTGAGCCTCACCTCTTCGAAAGGTGCAAAATGGAGTGTTTCAGTCACTCTTTTGTGCTGACAGCCATCAGAGTGTACAGTGCTTCCTTCCAAAATTGTCCTAGCCTCTGCAATTTAGGATGCTGGTGAAGCAAGACACCTGAAGACTTTTTCAGCTTTGGACTAATCCATGCAATACTTCCACACATTGTTCAGGCATGTTTATGTACACCCTAGTTATGAGTTCAAACAGATATTTATGCACACGCCCACTGTCATTTTATACACAAATAATGCATACTATATAATAATCCTAAGGGCGCAACTAGCAGTGTCCACATCCAAACAAGCAGCTTCAAGTATGTCATTTACATCTAAGCGTACTTTTTTTTCTGTCTTCACACACCTAGACACTTTCTGTAACCTGTTATTTTCACCTTTTACAATACAATATAATACAAATACACAAAAGTGCCTAACTATAAATCCAAACACAATTCATCAATAATATATGTATAAATTCTGACAGACCCTTGCAACATTCATTCTCAGTTCCTATTACGTTTTTGCTTGACTGTGTCTAAATTGTTTCCAGAAGAGCCAAGGCTTTTCTGACAAGAATCTTGTAAGCATCCTGCTTGACATTCAAATAAAGTCTTCTGCATGAGGGCTCGCTGTACACAGTTTGCATTTGATAACATTTACAAAACTACCTTTGTAACTGTTTAACAAGGTCAAACAGCCATTCATCTTGTAGCTCAGATAACAACACATTTTAAGGGGCGCTTAAAATATGAACACATTTGTGTTCTTTCCTTGGCAAACAGAGGCTTAGGTTTAATTGAAAATGTCAACACAACTCATGCTAGATAAATCTTTAAAATAATTACAAAGAGCTTCCGAGCCTTTAAGCCCTTTTAGATTCAAAGACAGGGAATCAGGGCTGACCACTGGAATCAGGGATTTAGAGACTCTCAATTCACTGTGTGAATTGAAGTGAAGCAAAGTCTGTCCTTTGAAACTTGTTTATTGGGTGAAAAATTGTGTACTTGATTATTCTGACTTTATTGAAATACGTGGTTACGTACAGTATACTTATTGGCTGATTTACTAGTCTACACACTTTTTCCGGGCAGCTGGGAGACGTGGCTCCCATAGCTCAAATAATGTTACAGAATAGTGTATAATCTTTGGAACAGCTGTGGCTGGAGATAAAACCTTAATCAGGTAAAGGGTGCTTGGCAATATAATAACCTGAAGCCAGTGAGTCACCAAAGATGCACTGATAGACACAAAAGAGCACTACTTGATAATCTTAGTTGAGGAGCGTACTTACCTTACTATCATGGCCCACTCAGAACTGGATAGACATGATTGGAGGACTTAATGAAAAACCCATTTATGTTACTAAGTGTTCAAAGATAGTGGGAAAAGATAGAAAAATAGGGGAAGGAACAGTAAGGATGAATACCTCTTAATGACACACTTTTGAATCCTGACATGGACTTTCAGGAGATGGCTTAAACTGACATATGTACTCGCAGTCAAATGTAGCATGTTCCACTGAATTTCGTGACAATGGGAATTATATGAACCATAGCAACATGTTCTTTATGGTTATAACTACCAAGAAACCATGATATTGTGGGTGCCACTGTGGGTTTTCTTTTGTGAACAAACAAAAGTTATGTGTAAAGGAAGTGTTACTAACTAAAACGAATGTGTATCCTTAAGGTCTAACAAAACCATATAGCCTACATTGAATTCCTCATAATACATTTGTGAAGCAGATGCTTTAATTTATTTTATAGTTTTTAGTCCTGTGTGGTTTTCATACAGATTTTCTATCTTGCACAGATCTTTCTATCTGTTAGTGCATTGCTACATTTCTTTGTGTGCTTAACACCGCCATCAGTCTATCAGTAGAACAGCATGTCACCATTACCTGTAGAGGTTAAATGTCCCATGACATGGTGCTCTTTGGATGCTTTTACATAGGCCTTAGTGGTCCCCTAATACCATATCAAAGCCATGATGTCTCTGCAGTAAGGACTAAGCCTTTGTACATGGGGCTCATGCTCAACCAGGGGATCTACTAGTGGGCCCCACTAACATTCTTTTAAGTAAATGTACTGTATATCCCCACAGCTCCTGCAATGATTCATAAAATTGTGATCAACAAAGTTATAGATCTGTCAATCTAACCACTTGGATATTGGTTAAGATGGGAAGAAAGGTAAGAAAATGTTATTGGTTGGAGTAGTATTTACATCTCTTCGTGCAGCGTGAAGGTCACCATTAAAGTTGACTATTTTTACAGATAGTTTTCAAGGAAGTTAAACTCTCCATGTCAGTTCATCTTGTTTAATCAAGTTAGTAAGTAGTTTGGATAATCTTCTACATTGCCTGGTTTAAATTAGAACCTTGCAGCATTGTTTTAATAGGCTTTCTGAAGTCTGAAAGAGACACTAGAAACAGTGTAGATTCAAAACAAGTATCACCAGGATACAATCTCTCACCCTCTTCTCAGCCTCAGTCCACATCACTTCCTCCAGGCCATTTCTCAATGAACTCCTTGTGGTTTTCTTACTTTTGCACCCTGCTTCCAATTCTCTGATCAGCTCCCAGTATATAATCCTGTCAGTAGCCATTGTTTCTATCCAGATCCTCAGCATTACCTAGCTGTTAAAGGGATATTTTCCTTGCCACTGTCACACACATTCTTGTTCTTGGAGGAATTATTGGAATTGTTGGGTCTTTGTAAATTATAGAATGTGGTCTAGACCTACTCTATCTGTAAAATGTCTTAAGATAGCTCTAGTTATAATTTTATACTATAAATAAAATTGAAGTGAATTATGTTACGGTCAAATTCTGCCAAACTATTCCTGTCCCAATAATCTTGAACTTGTTTAGACCTGCCGCCTGTCCCTGTCTTGCCCCAGTGGACTCGTTTGTCTGAGGCCTGCTTATGAATGTATACACAACTGGCCCAATGTGATTGAAAAGCAAATCCATGCCTCAATACTGTAAAGAGAATACTTGAGACATAATCACACATCATCTTCTTTTTGTAACCTCAGGTTTTGATTCATTTTAGAGTTCCTTTTCCTTTCCTTAGATTGTTCTACAATAAATGAGATCAACAAGCAGTCAGAAGTTCATTTTATTGCACAGCTTATTTCATCTTTACGCTTCGAAGTGACACAAGGCTGTTGATGAAAAGAATCCCTGATTGAAACTGTCATTTCTTTGTCACAAGAGAGATCCATTTGGCCACTTTGAAATACTGTATAACCTTTTCATTTCATTCATTTGAAAAAAAAACTCTGTCTGTGCTGTATGGCAAACATATTTATTGTAATCTTCAGAAGTGTGTACAAAAATATGTACTAGATATACTGTACATTAGAATATATTCTTTTAATGACAAATGCAATTATGATACATCATTTTTTTTTTTAGTTCATTTAAAACCTGTGGCCATTATGTACCTGCAGGAATGTGCATTGCCTTTGAAGCTTCTAATTTCAGGTAATTGTAATTATGCACAAACAGTGTGTGTACCTTGATTGATTAATTAATTAATTAGTTAACTCAGTTGCTTAGGTAACGTTTTTCTACAAGTTTAACTAAATGCACGCCATTGCACATTTTCTTCAGGGCTTCTTCTCAGATACAGTGGGTACGGAAAGTATTCAGACCCCTTTAAATTTTTCACTCTTTGTTTCATTGCAGCCTTTTTCCAAAAATCAAAAAAGTTCATTTTATTTTCAGTAATGTACACTGCAACCCATCTTGACAGAAAAAAACAGAAATTTAGAAATGTTTGCATATTTATTAAAAACAAAAACTGAAATATCACATGGTCATATGTATTCAGACCCTTTGCCGTGACCCTCATATGTAACTCAGGTGCTGTCTATTTCTTCTGATCATCCTTGAGATGGTTCTACACCTTCATTGGAGTCCAGCTGTGTTTGATTATACTGATTGGACTTGATTAGGAAAGCCACACACCTGTCTATATAAGACCTTACAGCTCACAGTGCATGTCAGAGCAAATGACAATCATGAGGTCAAAGGAACTGCCTGAAGAGCTCAGAGACAGAATTGTGGCAAGGCACAGATCTGGTCAAGGTTACAAAAAAATTTCTGCTGCAAGGTTCCTAAGAGCACAGTGGCCTCCATAATCCTCAAATGGAAGACGTTTGGGACGACCAGAACCCTTCCTAGAGCTGGCCGTCCGGCCAAACTGAGCTATCGGGGAAGAGCCTTGGTGAGAGAGGCAAAGAAGAACCCAATGGTCACTGTGGCTAAGCTCCAGAGATGCAGTCGGGAGATGGGAGAAAGTTGTAGTAAGTCAACCATCACTGCAGCAATCCACCAGTCGGGGCTTTTGGCAGAGTGGCCCGAAGGAAGCCTCTCCTCAGTGCAAGACACATGAAAGCCCGCATGGAGTTTGCTAAAAACACCTGAAGGACTCCAAGATGGTGATAAATAAAATCCTCTGGTCTGATGAGACCAAGATAGAACTTTTTTAATTCTAAGCGGTATGTGTGGAGAAAACCAGGCACTGCTCATCACCTGTCAATACAGTCTCAACAGTGAAGCATGGTGGTGGCAGCATCATGCTGTGGGGGTGTTTTCAGCTGCAGGGACAGGACGACTGGTTGCAATCGAGGGAAAGATGAATGCGGCCAAGTACAGGGATATCCTGGACGAAAACCTTTTCCAGAGTGCTCTGGACCTCAGACTGGGCCGAAGGTTTACCTTCCAACAAGACAATGACCCTAAGCACACCGCTAAAATAAGAAGGAGTGGCTTCACAACAACTCTGTGGCTGTTCTTGAATGGCCCAGCCAGAGCCCTGACTTAAACCCAGTTGAGCATCTCTGGAGAGACCTGAAAATGACTGTCCACCAACGTTTACCATCCAACCTGACAGAACTGAGAGGATCTGCAAGGAGGAATGGCAGAGGATACCCAAATCCAGATGTGAGAAACTTGTTGCATCTTTCCCAAAACGACTCATGGCTGTATTAGATCAAAAGCTTCTACTAAATACTGAACAAAGGGTCTGAATACTTATGACCATGTGATATTTCAGTTTTTTTGTTTTTAATAAATATGCAAAAATTTCAAAATTTCTGTTTTTTCTGTCAAGATGGGTTGCTGAGTGTACATTACTGAGAAATAAAATGAACTTTTTTGATTTTTGGAAAAAGGCTGCAATGAAACAAAGAGTGAAAAATTTAAAGGGGTCTGAATACTTTCCGTACCCACTGTATGTAAAGCTGACCAGAGGACACAGATGCAGAGAGACAGAGCTCCTTTATTTTTATATACTGTATATATTAAGGTTTTATGATGAGCAGTAAGAATAGAAAAACCCCATCAAATGCCCAACTTTGCACATACTGATAATTTAGATACAGTAGATACAATATAGAATAACGCTTCCACAGCAAATGTACAATTCTGATAATGAATTTACAGCATGATACATAGATTTATGCAAACCAACCGGGATTGGTTTACACATGAGGACTCAATAGTTTAACTGAGAAGACTCAGACAAGCTGAATACTCTGTCCACACTTGAGCTCACTCTGAAATAATCTTGCCTCATGTTTTGATGGGGGGCATATCCAAACAGCTCAGACCCCATGTTGTGACAGATCAAGACAATTAAATAAGAGATATTTCTTTTCTTTTTTTAGTAGGGTTTCACCCTATACGCCGCACACACAAAACAATCTTTTGTTCCTACACTGCATTTGTCAACTGTGGGGGTGTTTACTTCTTCCACGAGTAATGTAACACTGAACATTGTGTAGGCTCTCTTCTGTGTAACTGATGGGTCTGCCCGTTTTTGTTATGAATAGCAGCTAAAACACATACACTATGTTCTTAAAAATATTTTTCAGTGTGCAAAAACTGGAGTCAAAAGTTTGAACACACTTTCCCATTCAAGTGAACGAGAAAGCATGTCCAAACGTTTAACTGGTACTGTAAAGCTAAAGTTAATTTGCAAAACTATACTAATATTTCTATTCTGATTATTTGTATCCCCTTTTGACTTCTGTAGAGAGAGCTACATATGAGGCTCAGTAAAACAACTGAGCAAAACTCTGTGACTGCACATTGGGTGAAATGATTGTTTTCATTTATTTGCCAATAATGACAAGAATGAAGCTCCATAAGCTGAAACAGAGGTGGTTCCTTCAGGGCTCTGGCAGCATGCTCTGATGATATTAGGTCCAGCTTTTGCCAAGGATCAAACGATAACCCACGAGTTCATCAAATACTCCGAGCTGGACATTCATAAAACATGCTTTCCCCAGCTAGCTCTTGGCATAGACTCAGATGTAATAAATCACATACTGTATATTTTATAACCTTACTGGTCCAGGGTTGTACTGAGGGTTGTATTAAGACAGTTGCCTTAGATACTGAAGATAGGACTTACAGCATCTTTAATCATGCATTTACAGTAATTCTGCATTACTGACCATTAGCACACTGCCCTTAAAATGGGAATTTTACTTCCAGTTAAGCTTTCAAACCTTCAAAATAAAAGATTGAAATATACACTTGCATGCATTGCTTTGACTTCATATCTTTAAAATGTGCACATTTTCAATTCATTTTCCAAAAGAATATAAAGGTTTATTGCCCCCCCCCCCCCACACACACACACACACACGACTTCTACAAATGAACAGTTTACCCTTTAACAGCCTTCTTGTTATAGCCAGTAAACTGCCCCTTTGTTATTGCCTCCATGTATTTCCAATTATTTTATATGTGAAAGAGGGCAAAGGGACAACTGGAGTGGGGACGAGAGAGAGAAAGAGTCTGGCAAGCCAAGACGCTTTGTAATGCCATGGGCAGGTTATAAGGAAGATAAATAGCGTGACACCTTAATGGAGCCATACAGTTATTCTTTATGAATAAAGTGAAATTGCTTCATAAAAGGTATCGTCCATGATTGATGATAGAACTGAACCACTTGTATCGATCCTGGACATAAAAGAACTCTCCAGTATTTACAGCTGTTAATGTTAGAACAAATGGCATTGTAAAAGTTGGACCTACTGTGAGTCCAATAAAATGCTACAGGCTTGGGAATTACACTGAGCCTCTGGTGGCCATTGCTATTCCTGTGTTCTTAGAGTCTTTAGCTGAGGAGACAATGATGGCCGTACAGAAATGCCAAGTCCATTGGAAGACAGAATGCAGAAGATATGCAGACTAAATGTATTTAATTTACCAGTTCAGTTGGCCAAGATGGATGACAACGACAATAACATAACTTCAAAGGCTGAGTTCATGTTTTAGTGTTATGCACTTTGTAGTCATTCCGCCAGATGTCACTTTTTTTGGCCGGATGTCCGTTTCCTTCCGCTTTCTTTGTGTTGGAATTCGAAACTCTGGCCGTTTGAGGACTATGGTTAACTGCTCCTCAGATTTCTGCACGATAAAGCCAGACAGCTAGCAAGACTTTCTGTCCAATCTGAGTTTTCTGTTGTACGACTATAACAACTTTTAAATGTACACATGTTCCACCCAAACAAATTCCTTCCTGAGGCTATTTTGCAGTGGCATCATGGCTCCGACCGGATCTTAGCGCCACCCATGACGATTGTAATTGGTTTAAAAATGGTGGTGTAGAAAAATCACAACTAAAAACAGCTGGTTAGAAGTAAACAACATAAACGGCAGGTATAATGTTAAGTTAGAAGAATAAGAGCTGAAGATACCTGCATTAAGAGAAGCCTGAGGCAATGAGAACGACAAATCAAAAGTGTTTACTTGTACCAGCTTCCATGTTAAAGGAACTCAAAATATGCAGACTTCACCTGCATGCATTTTCAACATCTCTGCACTCAGATTCCCGTTTCTCAGGTTTTACATGTTTATTTTTGCTGTTTGGAAATTATCTTATGGAGCCCCGGAGGTGACTTCAAGGAAAAAATAAAACATGTACTGGGAACAAACACTTTGTGAGATCTTGACTTTGTTTTGCGAGATCTCAAGTTTTATTTGCAATATCTTGAGTTTCATTTGCAAGATCTCGCAAATCCAACAAACAATACGGCTAAACTTAGCTAGTAGTGCTTGCTAGTAGTGCTGGGCCGTAGCCTATACCGGTTCACACAAAATACCAGTGTATAGAATTTTTTATATACTGCCACACCAGTGTATTTGATTACACAGCGCTCAGAACGCTACGCAAGACTGTTTTAAACAGCAACTTTTCAATGTTGTGCTTCTAAACACGCATGGTCACGCCTCCATTTGCAGGGTAAACAGTAGTGCTGTGGTGTTACATTACGGTGTAGATGGATAGGATAGACATTGAATGTTCCAAAATCTAAGCTCCAGAACTAGTAGAACATGATGACACAGAAAACTTGCCAAAAAGAGGAGCTGTGTCTGTTTAGAGGTTTTTTGGTTTAAAAAATGTGCTAACTGTACTCGTCATACAAACGTTACTTGGTTGTGCAAACGTTAAGACCTCTCACCTAAAGCAGGCAGCGGAACAACATAATTAATGCAATAACAATCCACCTACGGTCCCACCAAAGACCATCAAGAAAGATGGGTTCAGAGCAATGATTAAAACACTGGATTTAAGATGTCTTGCCTTGCCGAAATACTTCCGCCAAACCACTGTTATTCAAACAACACCAAAGCAAGCTGACAGCAGAGCTGCGCCCGCTTTTTTTACAACAACCTAACGTTACCAGTGGTCAAGGTTGTGTTTAAACAGCAACCTTACAACTACTTTGTTTTAAAAAGGAAGTAAAGTTAAAGTTGTTGGGTGTATTTTTTTAATTTAAGTTTATTTTACTACTTTGTATTTTGGACAATAAGAAATTGTGTAGATTATGTAACGGTTTCGTGAATTCTGCTTCATATAACATTATATAATGTTGTGGAGCCTAGCAAACCCTTTAGTAATCAAAACTTTTAGTAAACATGGTGATAATGACATTTCTTTTTATATTCTGACCGTACTAAATACTGACAGTAAAATAAGCTTATAAAGACCCAGTCAAGCAAATGAAAGAAAATACTGTGATATACAGTAAAACTGACAGAATCTTCAAAAAATACCGTGAAAAAATTTTTTGGTCATACCACCCAGCACTGCGAGCTAGTAGCTAGCTAGTGCCACAACATAATTATTATAGGGTGACCAGACTTCCCCGGCTGGATCTGTCCCCGGAAATGTCCCCGGTTTTCACTGTGACTGACAGACCCGAAATTGGAGTGAAAGAAAAACACTGACCAAACGGAGCCAATAGTCGCTCAAGACAAGCTCAGAGATGTTTTAGAAAGCCGTATTTTACGATGCTAAAATTCTGATTATTTACATGGAGTCTGGTGGGTTTAGCCAACGCATTTTCGCGGACTTTTATGTTTTAAAAGAGGATCTTAATCTTTAACAGAAAGGTCAACCTCCTTAGAAATCCTTTCCATAATGTTGTCTGTTGGGGGAAACAGCTCTAGGTCTAGTGTCCCCGTTTTAAGTTCTACAAAAATAAAAACAGGACGTGTTTTGGAGGTAAATCCGCTTCTGAGCTGAAAATGTCCTCGGATTTTGTCTGAGAAATCTGGTCACCATAAATTATTAAATCTCCTTAGTTGTTTAAATACATCCATACTAAGTAATACATGCCAAAGTGAAGTGTTATATGTCGTATGTTATATATCAATGACTGCAGGCTAACTTTTAGAACTATACTTGTAAGAGACTAGCGCTACTAGCTCGCGTTACTAGTTAAGGTTGTTTGTTGGATTTGCGAGATCTTGCATATGTAACTTGAGATATCACAAATAAAATTTGATATTTTGCAAATCAAAGTTGCAACCTTGCAAATGAAACTCGAGATATTGCAAATAAAACTCAAGATCTTGCACAACAAAGTCAAGATCTCAAAAAAGTGTCTCTTCAGTACATGTTTTTTTTTTCTTCATTCCATTTTTTCCCCCTACATTTCACCTCCAGGGCTTCATATTTTG
Source organism: Etheostoma perlongum (assembly GCA_026937815.1). NCBI lineage: Eukaryota > Metazoa > Chordata > Actinopteri > Perciformes > Percidae > Etheostoma > Etheostoma perlongum. The sequence continues at coordinate 11,041,404 of CM049386.1, forward strand.
TGTGTGTTGACACAAAATATGATCTCACAGTTGATGGTATTTATTTATCAGTTAACTATCCCATTATTTATTCTAATCAGAGATTATAGTTAATTTTGCAAACTTTAACAATATTTCTGTTCCTCCTATTGGTGGGAATCACCAGAGGCCCCCCAATACGATATTATCCCAGTAGACCACAATAATACTTGTGTTATGATAATGATATGATTGCAATTTTAAATGCATTGCAATTTATTACCTTTTTTCCAACTTCAAATTATGTCCCCAAATGTGTCTGTTGTTCATTTCCCTTAAATTTCCCATCTAATGGACTGAAAAAGCAATTAATTTTATTATTCAATTCCAAAAAGTAAAATGTTCATGTGCAATTTATATAATAAAAAATGAATACTTGCAGTCCGTGTTAAAGGGTGACAATTTTTTTTTAGGACGGGAGGCAATCTCACTGTTGGTAACGTGATAAGGACAAAGCATTGAAATCAACGGGAGCAAGCGGTAATGAGTCTGAAGATTTGCATGGCATTTCGTTTTAGGGAGTATTTTTGTGGGGATGGGATGGGAGCAACAATTGATTCCTGTGTCACCTTTTAGTCTGTGTATCGATACAGTATTGCCACAGTAAATATTGCAATTCTGTGCTGTATCAATTTTTCCCCCACCCCTAGTTTCTCCACATCTACCAAATTGCCTTCACAAGTTACCTTGCCCCTTACTATTTTTATGATTGGAAACGCTGTTGAAGCTGTGATAATATACAGTGCTGTTTACCACTTTCACAGTATGAGGCCTCATTGACTGTCATAAAAATAATAATAATGAAAACACATCACTGAAAAGATGCTCTAAGCTTGGGTTTTGCATTTATAACTTGCTGCCATCTTCATCAGTTACTGGAGCCAGAAAAACCCAATTTAGGCAACAATGTGGGGCCTTTGGTAAAGTAAAGTGTCACGTACAATTAGCAACCACAACATAAATACTTGGCTTTAAGCCAGCTTCTGGTGCAAGGTGCAGAAACTGCAGTATAAATCATTTCCACACTGGCTCCAACAAACAGCCACCAACCACCCCACAACCAACCTCAACTGTCATTTTTTGTTGTGTGTTACTCTGTTTTGAGTCGTGTAGGATGAATATGAGACTAAATGTCTCATTAAGATACTCTGTTTTTGCAAAGTGTCACTGCTTCTTGTGATGATGACCAATGAGAGGCGATGTGGCTCAGATCAATGGGCTGTTGGATGGCCTGTTGAACCTGAATCAATAGCTGCTGGCTGAGTGAGGACTTGTTCTCTGATTTGGTGTTTCTCAGTGTCAGACACTTGCTCATAAGCTGCAGTCACTCTTTCAGCTATCCACCCACACACACACACACACACACACACACACAAGAATACACTTCCCTCTCTATCTCCTGCTCTCTCTCCAGGCTAAATAGTTTGCTGGCAGTCCCCGGTGCAACAAGGTTAAGTCATCATGCTTCTTGACAAAGATGGAATGGGTTATTATCTGACGCTGCTCTGGATTCATGCTGTATGAGACAAAGGTGCATCTGGATCAATACACATATAAGTGCTCTGGCTGAGACACTAATGGCGTTTTTCCACTACATGGTACCTGCTCGACTCGCCTCTTTTGGTTTTCCATTATGAAAATAAGTCCTTGGTACCTGCAAAAAGATACTTTTTTTTAGTATCTCCTCAGTCAAGGTTATAAGTGATCTGAGGTGATACCAAAAGGTGACGTGAAAACCTGCAGACTACTACTGGTCAGAGAGAAGAAAAAAAACACCATAAGCCTGGTCGAGTACATTATTCGTACTGATATAAATCTGACTTCGCTATCAAAAGGTCAAAGAAGCCTACATACTTTTTGTCATTTCCTTTTTTTTTGTAATTATAGTCTTGATTAGATTTTAAAATGCAATTGGGCCTGTTTGAATTGATTGAAAATAAAATAATAATTGAACAAAATAGGTTGAGGGGTTTTAGACAGATTGTCAAAAAGAGTCTAACCCTACTTGTACAGTTGTCGATTATTTTTCCAATTTCACCCCATGCCCTGAACGGCACTCAGTAACAACACACTAATGCTTGTGTCCAATTATGTTTTGAAAATGAAATTATCTATCATTGGGAAACCACTGACATGTTGTCCCTCACTTGCAAGCAATTCCAATAAAAAGATAGTGTAAATGTAATTGACTAATGGAGTCGCCAGTGACAGGGAGAGGAAAGGCAATAATTGCATTTGAATTTCAGATTCTTACTTCTAAATCCCAAGCTTCCTAGGCATAGAATAGAACAAACATCAGCATTTCGACCTGGGAAAAAACATAAAACCGCAAGGACAGCAAGAGGGCTGACTGCTGTGAGACAATAAACAGCTGACACTATAGGTTGCCATGTGCTGATGTCCTCCCACTGCTATGTCTAGTGAGGTAAATCTCTCACAGAAATTCCTGCTCTCTAGAAAAGTCATGCATAATCTCAGCTTCCAAAAGAGTGAGGGAGGGTAAACTTAATGAAATCAGGCCAGTGGCTTCAAACAGCTTGCAAAGACCTTTGGATACCCTCTAATTTGCATTTCTGCCATAAAGATGATGCTTTGCCTTTGAATGGGGTCTCTGAACACCTGGAGAGAACCAATAGTGTCATCAGAATTTTGTTGTTTACTGTCGTAGAGCTTTTAGTACAGTACAACCTCATAAATCAACTTTCAATAAAATGAATACTGGTATGCAACCAAGCTCAGTTTGTTACTGAAAGGGAACATGACTTTAGATTAGATCTTCACCAACACAGAGCTCCGCTAACGGTGTTGTGTACTCAGCTCCCTTGTTTATCTTGTATACAAGGGGCGTGAAACACAATCAGGAAAGGAGCCATATTCTGAAATCATCCAGTGAAATAGCACTTGTCAGTTGTATTTTCAGGCTGTGATGAAAAGAAACAACTCCTTTTCAAACAGTACCTCGACTGAAGAAAGCTAGTGGTTAACTTTTGAGAAGGAGGGCAGGAAAATGTTGATTTTCAGCAGTATTGTTATTGAACAGGTTCTTAGGATATCGTACGATATGATATTATACGGAGAACGTCGGCTGGTCACGTAACATAGGCTACAGAGCTCCGTGCTACAGAGCGGCAGCTGCTAGTTGTTTAAGCTGCTCCAGAGCTTTGTGACGCCAACTTCAGACCTCTGTCACAGCGTGTTGTATTGGCGGCAGTTAGCATATGTGTTTAGCCGCTACAGAGCTCTGTGACAGCGGCAATGGTGCTCCGCATGGTGCTCCGTCAGGTCAGTGGTGGTTGGTGGCTACCAACATTGGCACTGGATGTAAATCATGCGTTTCAGAATTGTCCAATATGAACATTATTATAGGGATACTGGGCTCATTATGAAGATATTTTTTTTTGAGAAATATAGACAGAATATTATTATGGAGTGCTGTTTTTTTTAACCACATTATTTTTTTTCTAATATAACTATAATTAAGACTTACACTAATAAAAAACAGTACACATTCATGTGTCCTTGTTTCAGACTCTAAATGCACAATCCCATCTGCAAAACCCTCTTCACCATCCCCCGTTGTGATTGAGTTCTTACTGCTGCTTCTCGCTGCCCTCAGCCCCATGAACATACTCTCTGCAACCTGAACCTCATTCATCCTTTTTGGGATTCTGAGGACAACACTCTGTAGATGCAATCTCCTACCAAGAAAGCTCCAGATTTGAACTGTACTATATCGATCTTTGACTTCTTTTGGCATGAAAAGTGTCTTTTTATCCTATACCTTTGGTTCTGTGGTTCATTCATAGAATTCCATTCCCATTTGAGACCTTGTGTTTCACCCTGTGACTCCTGTGTTAATTCATCTGTGAGTTTAATATGAGATTTATGTCACCTGTGGAGCTTTTGCCAAGCCAGTAAAAAGCTCAGCCAATGTTCTGTTACACTCCAGTTGTGAATTGTGTATGACAACCATGAAATAGCATCATTTGGTTCACTTTTGTGACCTTTACTCAAGAGCTCTGACTCAAAAACCTGTAAAACACACCACAAATACTACAGGAAACACACACATCCACAAACTACAACCAAAATCGGCATTACTGATATTATACCAACATCCATGACAACACTTAATCACACACATCAGCTTGCTTTTAAAGTGAAGCGTATTGTTCTTTAGCCACAGTGAGAGCATTGTTGTGTACATTTTTCCTCCCAAATTCCTGGCTCTTAGCTGAATACAGCAGAAAACCACTTTTCATTAAGTAAATGCATAAATACAGTAGATTCAAGAAACATTTCACTGGGGGATGAACATGCAATGGTCTAATATTCCCTTATTCTTTTCAAAGAAATTCAGAATTGGCCAGGGAGACACAACTTCAAAAGAGTGTCACTCCCCACTGAACCTCAGTTCTTGACTCTTTGATTGTTAGCTATTCAAGCCATGTATGAGGTATTGTAGGGGCTATAAAAAAAAAGCATGACTTCATGTTTTATTCATGGTCTCTCCACTTTCATAAGATAAGGGGTGTCATTGTTGCGCCAGCACAAAGTTAGAAAAGCTTCTCTTTGAATGTTTCACCTTCAGCTTTTGCAAACTGCCACAATGTTGTGATCAAAACTGCATCTTGATCACATTGCTATGAAATGTGTTAAAAAAAACAAAACAAGATGAAATGCTCTCCTCTCAGTACAGTATGATCTCTATCCAGCCCAAGCCTATTTATTTAAAGTGAATGTGATGTCTCTAACATGTTTGGCAAAACATCTGATATGTTAAGCGAATGAAAGCATTTAGTATTAGATGTTGTAATACCTTATAGTCAACAGTTGTGTACACCTGCAGCAACACGTATCTTGCATATAAATGCATACACACACAGGTGTGTATGCATAAATACCTTCCCAAATAGAAAAGAGAAACATGACGCTACCCTCCAGTAAACAAATTTGTTGGAGATGGATTTTCTAGGGAGGTCGGGGGAAACACAAGAAAAGGTCTCTCTGTAAAGACGCAAGGTATTTTGTGGTGCTGTACCTGGGTCTGATAGCTTGTGCTGATATATTTAGTCTGACATTTACGATAGCCTCACTGTATTTCCTAATTATTGAACAATTTCAGCATAAAATCCGATTTAGCAGTTCAAATGAAACTGCCTCAAGTCATTTGGCTCTGGCCAAGACTTATCTCCTCTGGTGGGTTTATCCATTTGTTTTGCTATATTTCCTTCCTTTGTCAACCTTCCTTCTGTATATATGCTCAATAGGGTTTTCAGCACTGGAGAGAGGGAAGTGATCAGTTCAATCACAGAACAACATTGCCCCCTGTTGGTTGCACATGAGAAAACCTTTAAATCATCAATGATGTAGCCGTAATATGTATGCTGAAACCATACTAGTCACAATGTTGTTACAGCTGATCACTGACCTTGTCTACAAAGCAATTATAATATTGGCACCAGATTAATTCCCTTGCATCTTTCAAGTACAAAACAGGTACAATTACACAGGCACCACGTTCAAATTCCAGTTTCCAGGTACTTGAGTGTAAGTGAATCATTGGGGTTATCAAGTGGGCAGGCGCCTTGCCTCTGTGATGTTTCAGTGAATTACACACAATTCACCTCAAGAAGGCATAAGAGTAGATTGCATTTTCATGAACATGAATAAACACTACGTCATCATAACTGCTGCTGCTGTTGCTGGCGGTGGACAGACTTGCAGGATAGAATACTTCTGTTACATATTGTATAATTGTGTTCTTTTGTTTATTTTTATTTTTGTGTTTCTGTCTTTTGCTTTTTGAATTATTATTCTTTTTTTCAAGGTCTATACTCAAAATACCGTAAAAAAAACAGCGGGCTGTGATTGCCTCACAGACCTTTTAATATGTGAAATACCTCTTTTTTCATTGCCCCATGCACTAACATCCACTCGCGGGAAGACCGGCTATCAATACAAAAGAACAGAGAAGCTCGGATGTCAACACACACAGAGGGTGTCGACTTCATTCAATACTCCACTATATCTTTTCATAGCAAATACTTGTTTTTTTGCTATATTTTTCTGTTTGTTTTTAATCATAGTTTTTTACTCTTCATTCTGTCTTTTTTCTTCCAACTTTGATTGGCAAGATCCCTATGAAATAGCACGTTTGGCTGCTAACTATTGATCTCTTTAGTGTGTACACTGTCAGTTGTCTCCTCCTGTGCACATGGATTCAGCAGCTGTTATTTTACCTCATACAGGGGAACATAATGTGTAGGTTCACACTGTTCCAGTGTTCACATTGTTGACACCATCCCACCCCTCCATTCCCTTGATCAGTTGAAGTAGCCAACATGATCCTCCACCAGCTTCCTACAAAGACAACACATTATTTTAAAAGGGATGTTGCTATAGGCACTAAAGCCAATATAGTGTCTTTAGTTGCTAGCCAAGCTATTTCCTCCGTATGACCTTTGATTTATTTAATTTATTTTTATAAGACTAAACTAGTGTACAAAAGGAAAACATTTACTGATGTGTATTGAATTCTCTACCATCATATTATTTAAAACTAATTATTGTCTTTATGGCATTTAACTATAATGGTAGGACATTATTGTTTTTATCTTTTAGGTTACCTTAAAAATCAGATTGGCAAAATGGTTCTTAGAATAAGGTACTGCTGAAAGGATTAAGCTGAAGATGCTATTACTATTTATTGTACCTCCCCCTTTTTTGATGGCACAGAATATAAAATGAAAGGTAAAATTAAATTTGCAAATGCACAGTGCTCAGAATAAATATTGAATGCCAGTGCCAGGGTTGTTATCCACTGCCTCTTTTAATTAACCAATATTAAAACAAACAGCAGGTCATATATGTGTCTTCAGTTTATATAAGCAAACGCTGAACCCCTCTGGCCAGCAGCACGTCAAGTGTTTGGTTTAAATACATAATCCATGTAAGATTATTTACCTGGATAGATGTGTTCAAGGCTAGTTTCTGGTCCTTCTGACAAGCCTGCAGCTCCTCACTGGTCCCACATGCCAGTTGTTCCAGCATTGCTACAGAAGCAGTACTGTTAAGAGCTAATGTTTGGTACGGTTAATGGTGCAGCTGCATCCTGTGTGTTGATTGCAGGATATTGAATCTGAACGGGGTCTCACTTAAAGAGGTCTTAGGTCAGTACGTGCATTTAAATGAAGACAGTGTGCATATGTTTTTGTGCGCACATCCATGCATTAAGGTTTTTGTGTGCACTAAACAAGAATATTATAATATACAAAAATGTTATATGAAAACTGACCTGACCTAAAGCATAGTATTGTATTTACAGCCTATTTTTCAGGCTCTCAACCTTTGTTTTTTTGTGACCAAATGTTTCTATTTAAAGATTACAAACAACAGAGAGGAAAGACGGTAGGAGGGAAAACATAATAACAGTAAGAGTGATGTCCGCAGCTTACAAATATTACATATAGAAACATACATACACAAACACACGCATATGCAGAGACACACAGACAGACATATGATAAGGGACCAAACACATGCGATAGAGGTAAGAAGGCTGTAGCACAAGTCTACAGCATGGATTTCAACGATTCAGCAATGTTGAACCAAGTTTCCAAAGTTTTTTCTGGTGCTTCATTTATGCAAGCTGTAAAGAGTTACGTATATATGACACCCTGAAAGAACAGGGGCCATGTACATATAGACATGTCATGAGGTGTTTTCCAACGGGTTGCAATCATTTTCTTAGCAGCTGTAAAACCAGGAAATACAGCACGTTTTTGAGATTTAGAGAGCTGGAAGGCTGACAGGTAATTCAGAATCAAAACATTTGCAGTAACAGGTACAGTAACATTAATCAGAGCAGATATTTTGGATGCAATATTGTTCCAGAACTGACCAACAGGAAAGCACTCCCAAAACATGTGAAGATATGTGCCCTGAGCTTTTAGTGGGCAGAAAGTGGACAAAGGGCAGTTGAATACTTTCATGTGATGCATTTTTACAGGGGTAAGACATGTCCTATGAATGAAACTGTAGTGAATCTGCTGATGGCCTGGATTGCGTGATACTTCTAGGGTGTTAGACCATACATCATGCCAGTCAAGATTGTTGCTTAAGTCTGGGCAATCACCTTCCCAGACCCTCTCAATAGGAAAGCCAAAGCGGCCAGATACTACCAAAAACTGATAAAGCCTGGATACCATACTACAGGTTTTTGACTGCATAGTGAATGATTTCCGGATAGGATGAATATGCAAAGAACTCTGCCAGGGCACACCATATGCCTTGAGTGCTGATCTTAATTGAAGGTGTGGAGCTGTTATAGGCCTCAGGCTCTCAACCTTTGTGAAAATAAGCTAGACATTATGCAGACTACCAACATCTTCATCAAATGTGATATATTGGGGTTTGTATGTAAATTGTGCTCAGGAAAACATTAAAGTAGTGTAGACTTTGCATATTGTTGCTGTTATTTCTCTAGAACATCTGTCAGACTTTAATGAAATTTAAGAATTATAGTTATTTTTCAAACACTCGCTTTTAATAAGCACAATATTGGAATAAGTGTAACTTATAACAACACTGGAGAAAAGCTTCTCTATTCTATTTGGTGGGACTTTATAGAAATTAGTTTTTTCGACTGTTTATTAATTGAATCTGATATTCTAGTTGGAGTTTGTTTTTGACTCTTAAACAGGTTTGTAGCAACCTTGTATGTTTTGCATCTTAATTATTTTTCTCTGTTTGACTTGTTTCTATATCTGAGAGCACACCTTTGTAATGCAGATGTTGTCTTGTTTATTCTATCTGTCAAATAAACTCATGAGATGTGGATGAGCATCCAGCCTCTGGCCAAACTGTAACTTATTGCTCCATCATTAGCTCATAATCTAATAGAAAGGAAGTGGAAATACACTTGTGATTATGCACAAGTTAAACTGCCAATATTATTATCCAAAAACAAACATGCTTCATTAGTTTTGGGGAAGGAAAAAAATCAATGTCTTGGCATCTTAAAATCATCAATTATACTTGTGACTAGATTGGGCTAACTCATCCATGAAACAATTCCAAACACTATAACGGCTTAATGTTAAAATGCACATTCTCCTCTACGCATTCTTACTGTATCCAATCGTATCCCGCTGAGGCTGTGATAAAAACAACAAAAAAACACCTTCCAGGCATATATTTAGTCACAGCATTAATTATCAGTTGCTCTAATTGCGTTCTGTGTCCATCTAATTAGTTTGGAGGCAGCAATTTTACAGCAGTCAATGTGTGGGAGGGTCATGTCAGGAGCTGCAAATTAGGTCTGGGGTCTTACTGATGAGCTAGGGGCATTGGAGTAGATACTAGAGTGCAGCATGACCAGATGAAAGAGATACAGTAGCGCTCTAATAATCTCTGCTGCAGCATTAGTAACTCAGGTCCGCACCCTCCTCCCCTTTTGAAATCCTGTACAGTACTTTGTTTCTGTATCAGGTCAAAAGTACCGGTTACATAAGCTGACACTGAAGGTATGACATGTATCTTTGATTGCTGAGCTCAGTTTGCATTGAAATGTGGTTCTCAGTGTGTCAAAGTGCTTCTGCAGCCTGATGATAATTTTAACTGGTTACACTTTCCCTGTCTCTTTGGAATATTTGTAACAGAGAGGTTTACCATCCAATATGAAAGGGTGATGTGCAATGTGAAATTGCACTTTTTAAGTGAACAAAATATGCATTCTTTTTGTATCTCTAATAACTTCAATATAACAGCACTGGTTTGGTACATTCTGCTTAAGTGGCTAAGTTTCTGTTCATTAACAGTATATCTCACGGCTATTTTTCCTTTTAATTGCTCCAAAGATCTCATATGCATGCAATTATCAGATTTAAGATGAATGATTTTTTTCTTCCGTCACTACTGATCACAAAAGCGAAGATTCACATGCAACACTTATATTAAATCCCTCCCTAATTTGTGATTTGGTCATACTGTAGTAATAAGGTTAAACGTTTAGAACGTTAAAAAGACACATCTAGACATGCAACATTATAAATTATACAGTAACTGATAAAATAGGAAGATGCAATTACAAATACAATTTCTTCACGGTGGCTTTTCCAGACCTGCAGAGTCCCAAAAACAAATCACCTTTGGCCTTCGGTGAAGACTAAGGAACTGAAATTATAACTCTGTTAACAGATTTTAAATTGTATGCTTGGGACACATTTACTGTTTAATGGGCTTGTTTGTCATATGCAAATAAAACTGGCTTTGGATGAGACTTCATTTTCAGTTTCTCCATACAAATGTCAGTGCAGGCCCACCTTTCATCCAGAAAATCAGCCCTATAATGAGAGTTGTAAAATCCACTAGAGGCCAGAATAGGGAAGCAGACATTGATCTTTTATAATCTTTGTTCTTTGTTCTAGTTTGGATTCTGGCTTCATCCTTCAGTAGAATAAAACTGTCACTGAGCTGCAGTTTTCAATTTAGGGAACAAAACACAACATCTGAAAGTCAGAGAAGCATAACATAATGTTAACATAAGTTGTTTTAAATAGTTATCAGCTTATATAAACAAGAGCAAACCATTCATTGGAAGTGATGATGTAGTCAAAATTCACTCTTAATTTTAGGTTATATGGTAGATCATTCATACAGTTTTTGAAAGTGTCAGGTGAGTTCAGCAAAAATAATCATTATTAGCATTGATCCAACATTTCGGCCAGTCTGATTGTTAATGCTTCAAAATGTCATGATCATAATAAACATTAATGGACAGAACAGTTAATTCTAGAGGAAGTGGACGTTTCTAGTTACAGAGGCAGCTGAGACTAGTCGATTATATTGTAGAAGTTACTCAGAGAAACACTAAAATGTATTTAATTTATAAAATAACTTTAGCAGACTTTGCACCGTGCTGCACTTGAGTTTGGTTTTGCAATTATAATTATTCCGTCAATAAACACCTATGCAACCAAGCTGTGTTGTGATGGAGAAAAAATAGATTTAAATTCTCCTTAAACTCTCAGAAAAACTTTCTGCTGTAAAGTCCAAGTGTAACAGCTTAAATGCCGTAAATAAACATGCCTGAAGGTGAGGAAAATATTGCACTGTTCTTAATGCAGGCGACCGATGGTTTGGGGAGGAATGAAGGAAGGAAAGCTAAAAGTAATGACAGAGAGCAAGGCCAGAGTAATGAGAGTAAGGCCATACTTCCGACCTTGTCTGGCTGTCCTGCCTACCCCGTCCGTCACCAGCAGGACTAACGGATGGGTGAGTCAGTGTGCCAGAATGTGGACAGTAAACAGTGGTGACAGCTGACCTGGCAGCTCTCAATGGGGATGATGGAAGATGGTATAAGCAGGGGGTGGGGTCATCCAGAGGAAGATTTTCGAACACTTGGAGTCTGTCAGAGACACAGACCTGTCAATGAGGTGGGACATGGCCCTGAATGACAATTGTAACAGAGACATAAATTAGCTATATGGTTCCACTGCAAAAGGGTATAAAATACCAGTGGAAACAGGCTGGAACTGGTATCTTGCTGTCTCCTTACCAAAACAATGTTAATAGTTTCAGCAGACGGTTCAGACAGAAGCTTAAGAAGTGCCAACTGCATACACTTTCACATAACGGAGCACATAAACACCCGGTTCCACAAATGCTGTTTGCTGGCTACTATTCCAACCCAAACTACACAACCCCTGCATTTACTTGATGATGATGATAAGCTAAAACTTTAAATAATAAATAAACATGTCATTAAAGATTAGTTTTTGAGTAAATATTCTGATTTTAAAAGGATGTAATTTGTTAAGAACTTTGTAGAGAAAAAAAAAATTATACAGTACACTGACCTAAAAAATGCACAATTACATTTGATATGTTTTAACACTATTCTTTAATATATTGATATGCTTTTGTAATTTAGTTTTTAAGACTAAAAAAAATTTGAACAGATTTTCTCTAAATTTCTCTAACCTACAGGCTTTTCCTTTTTTGTGTGACAACTTACTTTCAAATAGCTTATGGGTCCTCATCAGGAGTCAACTCATCCATAGTCTTTGTTGATTCTGTGTCAGTATTGCCTCAGTCAGAGATTTGTCTCCCATGTTATAAAAATAAATTCTTGTGTCCTCTATGGAGAACAAGAACAAAACCGCATGTGTTTCTGTGAACTAAATTCTGATGCTACCATACAAAAACATACAAACTTAAGTTTTTCTTAGATGTTCACCCACTGAAAGGAATCTGCAGATTAAAGCTATAGTGCGTAGTTTCTGTTGCCCCCATGAGGAATTCTAGGTAATGACACGGTTGGCGCATCCACATGATACAAGCCTTCCGTGATCGCACACAGCCCCCACCCCTCCTCCATGCAGTTGCTAGTAGCCAAGGAGGACACGGAGGATTAAAAAACATGATGGACTCTTCAGAAGAGGTAATTATCTTCACTCGGGTTTTTGCGCACAAAAGTTGCTGGATGACAGTCTTCTGAACATAGCTATACTGAGAAATGCAGAGAGAGTTGTGTGGAGCTCAGTCTTGATTAATTTTTGTAGCAACAGATTTGGCAATGGCTTGAATGTAAGGGACATTCATTAATATGAAAAAAATTACGCACTAAAGCTTTAACCTGAAACACTTATAGTTACATGCCAACACATAAATCTTTCTTGATTTAAGAAAATTCACTATTGCTGATGAAAGCCATTTTGAAGAACCATGAAATTTGTCCAGGTCCACCTCCCACATTCGTCACATCACCTGACAAATTAGGGGAACAGATTTGAACTCTCTGTACTTTGAACTAAAAGGACTTATCAGTATCACGCTTTTGGAATGTGTGCTCAGCACCCACTAAACCAATTTGTCAGGTGGTGTTTGCTGTATGCTTGCACATGTTTTGTTGGTGTCTGTGGATGCATGTTTGTCCTCCAGGTGTAACCCAGTTTCTAATTATGGATCTCTTTGTTTACACCTGCAGAACTGGGGCAGTCTCCAGATAACTTAAACTAATCAATTAACAAAGATAGCACAGCAAAACACTGCCAGTACAGCACACTGCTCCCAGGTTTCTACTCAAACCAACTCATGAAGAAGAAGCTACAACAAGTTTCAAGTGTAACTTCATGAGTTTCATGATTTTATGACACAGTAGCAATACAGGCAGCATTAGTATCTTAACATAATTTGCCATTGTGAGCATGTCAGCGTGCTCAATGTACCGCTATGCCTAAGTACAGCCTCACAGAGCAGCTATCATAGCTGCAGACATATAGTTTAGTTTGGATCAACATTTAAAAAGAGTGTTTAGGGTAGCAATTTTAATTTGCAATGACACATTACTGACTTTTTCAGCTATACAGTATTATTAGAAAGAAAATGTTGAGTCCAGTCTTGCTAGCTTCTCATATTCATATTTGAAATTTCATCACATGCTCAATCCTATTACAGCCTTCTAACCTGTATCTATACATATTAATAACTCTGGTGGGTGTTGCTTGCAAATGCACATGTATAGATCATTAAACTGCCTCACACCCACTCATATATGCACATTTATAGAATTATCTTTATTTCCACAGTCTTCTACAGCTGGCCTTCCACAGTTCCACTCAAAGATTTGGAGCTTACCGAACGATATTTCTTTAAATAATGGACAAAGCAGGGGAAATCCTATTCATTTTGTAAAATTTGCTTCTCTCATCTGGGGATTTAGACTATCATGTTTGAACATTTAGGGGAGGGCTAAATTCAGCCATAATCCCAAGTCTAGAATAAACACCTAACTTGAAGGAAAGAGCGTAAGACAGCGTTTTCAATAATTTGCTGACATCAAACAACACTTAACCAGTCAGGCTGAAGGAAGCAGCATGAGAAAAAGGTCAGGTCCTTCGCTCATTATGCCACAGAAATCTGTTAACCATCTATGCCTAGGTGCAGTAGACGTTAGCTTGTTGTCTATCAAATTCAATTTTGAGTGAGTCAGACGCTGCCACAGCCTTCGGGTCGAAGCAATTTCCTGAACAATAAATCTCATATAACCAACCAGAGCTCTCCATCAGCTAATAACCATGCAGTTTTCCTTTCCATACCCATGTTTAAGTTACTCCTTGCAGCTCTCCGCCACCTCGCCGAACACACGGCATTCAATCAATCCTATCTGATGTCTTGTTACTGTTTGCCCCTTAAAGACAGACAGTGTTCAATAAAATCTATCAGCAAAAGAGGTCATGTCTGCGAAACTTTGGCATATGCTCCGTGGGCCACATTAGATCTATCCACAGTGTCAGCACTTTCACTAGGAGGACAGCAAAGCTTGTCATGTTTGCCCTTTAGGCTAATCTTTGTAGTCAACTCTTCTATCAGGAAATCATTATGACAGACTGACTAAAATGTCAAATTAACGCAAAAGTGAACAGGGAGAAAGTTGCCCTAAATGAAAATTACTGTAGGGGTGGTGGATGACTTAGATGAGTTCACATTGATGTTAGTTCTTCAAAGTATGGATTAAACACTAAAGTCTTAAAAAAGAAACTTAAACAGTGATTAAAGGATACCAATTATCTTCTAACTCCATGCATACTTAAGATGTCACTAGCAAGATGAATAGAGAAGGTTTCAGCTTACCTATAGAAACCAAAGACTGTAAAAACAGATTGATTAAACGGATAACTTTTGACTAGCCAGTTGTAGCCAAAGTAGTAAATGCTCTATGTGATTGGAAAAAAAAGTGCACTATGGTCCCTCTGTTGTCAAATTTTTGGAATATGTTCAATTCAATGTTCACCTCTTTAATAGAAAGAGGTTACACAGTTGCTAAGGATTGGAAATGAAAATCAATGCATCATTGACTTTTGATGCATTCTCTGACAGAACCCTTATGATGATTACTTTGGGAAATGGCTAGAGAAAACCACATGGCGTGCCCAATGCTTTTGTAGTAGTAATAATAACAGTAGTGTAGTGCACACAAACAACATAAGAAAACAAATTGGCCTTGGCTATGTGATATTGTAAATCAGGGCTCTTCCACATTTTTTAAGCCAAGGATCCCTTAACTGAGAGTGAGGCAGAGCAGGCACCCTGACTACATAGAGTATATTGTATAAAATGAAGTTGCATATTCAACTGGGCCTAAAGTAACATGTAGGGCGCCTTAAAGCATTTACCTTTTTAGTGCCTAGTGCCCTTTAATACTAAGCTATTAAAATATTATTTGGCAGATTTGATCAAATATGTTATAATGTTAACCATACATGTTAAACATATATGTGGCACAGTGAATCCTTATTAACTGTGGTTAATGTACTTTTAACTAGTTAATTGTGTTGTATTATCTGTGGATGGCAGTTACATTTGCTAATAATATGTTGGATTTATGTAAGCTATTTTAATTTTTGAAAACACTTTAAAACAATCAGCAATTTGGAGCCCCCCCCCGCAGTAACTCTGAGGACCCCCTAGGGACACCAGACCCCCTTTTGTTTTTATTGAATTTGTCATGTGTGTCATTTGAATTAAGGTTGATTTGAACAGAAACAGAGGGTGTAAATGTTTCAGCACCATGGAGAGTGAGTTTCCAAGCAAACACACGAGTTTCATCTCATTTGTCTTCATTCATTGCGTCTTTGTTTATCCTACTTTAGTCTTTTACTCATGTCTTAGTTCCCCCTACTTAAAATGTTCAGAAAAATGGGATGAAAAGATGGGAAGACAATGGAAGAGAGTAAGCACGTCCTTGCCTCTCAAGCGCTGTGAGCAAAGTTGGTGACTTATGACGTTGCATAGCTAGGTCAGCTGGGAGAAAGTGCTCTGTGGCATCTTTCGAAGCCGACAGGATATGGGATGCACTGCTCAAATTATACCAGTGCAATGCAGTTATTTTTAGACGTGAATAAATATAATATAAAAAACACTACTGCATATTGTCCCTTAAAATAAACAGTTTGACAAGCAACTCTCAGATAAAATGGCCAAAGATAAATAAAGTGTACTCTGAGACCAGGGTTGATTTAGAATGCATCTAGAGTTTGAATGGCTCAAAACCATAGAAAAACACGCAGCAAGAGATTGTTTCAATATCCAAATCTACGGTACAGTATTTGCAAGTGAAGTGCCGACTTGTGTGACATATTGTTGGTTTTTGCAATTGTGTGGTGAATTTAAAAGATGCTTTGGGACTTACTTAGTTAATGAGGTCTCCCCCGTCATGTATGCTCAGTTGTTGGAGCCCAGATGCTGTTTTATTTTTTCAAAGCTACACATTAGTAGATACAGCAATACAACAACAATAAACTGAAATTGAGAAAAACATATTGGGGGGGGGGTGTAAAACAATAAAGTAAGTGATAACCCCATATGAGGTTCTTCCAAAATGACAGTGTTTGTAGCTATGCAATTGCTCTTGCCGTCCCAATACAGAGAACATAAGGATCAACATCACAACTAAAATATTCTGAGGCAGGCAATTTTAGTTTGCATTCACATTTCTTTGCTTTAGCTTTGGAAGTCACTGGGCAGGTCATACATTTAAAAGCATAATGCGTTGTTATCATTGTATTATCTCAACATCTTTATTTTCATTAA
The DNA here is from genome assembly GCA_026937815.1 of Etheostoma perlongum. Classification (NCBI taxonomy): domain Eukaryota; kingdom Metazoa; phylum Chordata; class Actinopteri; order Perciformes; family Percidae; genus Etheostoma; species Etheostoma perlongum. Next base: position 11,058,018 of record CM049386.1, read on the forward strand.
AATTTTCAATTTCATGGCCATACCAATATGTTTAATATGTGTGTACACTGATCATACATCATTCATTCTATTCTTCACACTAATGCGACATGTTAATCAACCATACATACTGTATATACATAGCACCTTTCATATATGACAAAATGCCATTCAAAGGGCTGTGCAGTGATTATAAAACAGCAGATAAAAACAGAAAATAGTGCCCTTTTCATTCATGCCTAGGAGAGTAAACGTCCCTTACTGACAGATTGAAATGACTGACATATATATTTAACCATATTTGGCAACTTATAGGACCCTTTCAGCAACTATTCCTTGAGAAAAGGCTTGTGACTAAAAGGTTAGGGCAGGCATTAGAAAGTGTTAAATATGCAGTCATTTCTACTCACTGTGGCTTGGGTTAAGCTGTTGAGTTATTTAAAGGGAGCAGGCACGTTGACTGCTCAGCAGCAAAACAGACTTGGGTAAATTAGTGCAGAGTATCAGTATCAATGGCATACATAATAACTGCAGGGTTTACTTGAAGTCACTCTGTTTTACCAATGGGCTGCACTTATGATGCGGATACAAATTGGCTTACTTAGCCTTTTTCAGAGGGAACATACGTGTGCCAGTGCGCAACTTACCAGGTGGCATGCACATGTGCTCACAACCGCAAGTGGTACTGGAACAGACCCTGTGAGTGAATGCTTTAGCACCATAAATAAAAGCACACAGAGAGTGTGTTTGAATATTTCAGCACCATGGAGAGAGACAGAGAATGACTGGTGTTGTGGAACTTTTCCATATTAATTCTAAGCAAATTTAGGGTAAGCAGTATGTTCACACTGGAAAAAGCAACATTAATTAAGTATACTGAAAGATGTCAGTATGCATACGCACTGTGTAGATGTTTGTGTGTGTGTGGACACTCAATGTAATGCACAGAGGAAAAGATTGAGCGCCTCACAGACGGGATACACTTAAATAAGTTGTTCATAGTGGCAGAACTATTTCAGGAAGATCTTGGATAGCTAGCAATAAAGTACTGTATTACATATTTGGTAAAATATTTCAATTTGTCTTTGTTAAGATTAATTGATAGCTGTGTTCTAAAGTCATTGTATGCTTGATGCATGTATTGTATCCTTTGGTGATAGTAAGGTTCTAAAGAAGACTACATTCATTTCTGAGGTATAATTGCAAAAACATAATATGAAAATGTCATTGGGACACAGTATACGTTTAACTGTTTAAGTTTATGTTTCATCATGAAAAGATGGGCCCAGATTGTCTCAGAGGACAGGACGAGTGACACAGGCAAGAGAATATTCAGCCTGGGTTATTTTTATTTTTTGTATAAATAAGTCAAAAGGAGATTAAGTGACTTGCTTATTTAATGAAATAAAAATACTCTGCATTTTAAACCTTGGCTCATCTATGGGCCTCTTAAACTAGCCCAGCCTACCCACTAGCCATTAGATCTAACTAACATCTCAAATGATAAAATTATATATAGCTTAAATAGGTTTGTCAATACCTTTTGACTTTAGAAGCATTTAATGAAGAATAACGTGTACAGAGCATTTAACTATTTGATATACATTTTCACTGTGTCTGCATAACTTATTTATTATGTTAAATTAATTGTTTTTGTAATTGTTTGTATATTGTTACTATTGCATTTATCTTTTAGAATATGGGACTTTACGATGACCTATCTATCTATGAATATCACTTTCTGGTGCAGTCACCCTTAGTGATACAGTATATTTCAGGGTGGGATGAATGTACTTTACTCTGAATTGGTGTCTTGCAGGTGAAACTGCAGACTAAAGTGTCACATTTATTTCATGCACGAGCTGTTTTAACAGTGCACAAGTTGACAGTAGGTGTATGGCTGAATGAAAATCCCCCGCTGAGCACTTGCTGAGTCTTTGAGAGCTTGCAGACCTGATACCTCTTATAAAATGAAGAAGGGGAAGCGGGGCATTATTACTAATCACTAAAGACATAGTGTGTAAAACATGAATCCTTGATTTTTTATTGATAAAATATAGATAGTGCCTATAGGCTGTCAACAGAAGCACATGGACATAAATTGGTTTAAAAAAAAAAATTGTGTTATTTGGCATAGGCTATGATGTTAATGTCTTAACACTTACTGTCAGTATTATAGAAACCGCTTAAGCACTCAGCCTACTACAATCAAAGATTATTATTTTTTAATGTATTTATCTTTTCAAATCAATTAAGCCACGCAACAGAAAAGCTTACATCTAACTTGCTGACTCCACCTCCTGTCTGCCTTTTAAAATGACACGTGCTTCTCCGTGTTTACGTGATTTGGTGTCCCACAGTGTGAACACAGAGATGGATGCGTGTGTGTGAGGCGCCAAAATGTCATTCTCACTACACCTGTGCTGCCGCCTCCTGGACGGACGCGACTCTTTTGCAGCGGCTGTACTATAAGTGAACGGACCGTTTATGAGCCCCACTCAAAGCGAGAGAGAACCACACACGAGGAGCGGGATGGCGTGGATATTACCGCTGCACCTTCGCGTCCTTCTTGTGGGGCTCTTGTTCACGGGGACCTTGACAGTCCAAGCAAACAAAGGGGCGACAACGGCTGACGAAGAGAGGGAAAAAGAGAGCGACGCGGAGGCGCCGTGTGAGGTGAAAACCGTGACCGTGTCTACCCTGCCCGTACTCCGGGAGAACGAGTTCAGCTTCACCGGCGGAGCCTCGGGGAGCGCGGTCGGAGGAGGGGGTCCTGCTGGAGCAGGTGCTACTGCTGGAGGAGGAACTGCTGGTGGAGGAGGAGGAGGAGGAGGAGGAGGGGGGGAATCCAGGCTCCTGTTATTCGTTAGAACCGACCTACCTGGGCGAATTTCCGTAATGGATGATCTTGACAACACAGCTCTCCCCTACTTCACACTCGGTAAGAACTGCTCTGGTTGCTACTGTGTTTTCCCTCCACCATGACGACCAGTCAACCTAGCTGCACGTTTTTTTCTCGCATAGCGTGTATGCACGCTTGTAAACTCTAGATGTTTACCCTTAGCTATGTATTCTCCAAATCATCCACTCATACACGTATTCCCTGGGGTGTATAGTCACCTGTCCTGTTCCCAGTACCTTGTTAGGGTTCCATGTTATCATGTTTAGCCGACATGACGGGCAAGTAAACAAGTGATTATACGATTTCTATTTCCCTCGTGTTACTTAAAACACTGCTGCTTCCGCATGGGATACAAACTTAATATCGCTCATGTTTAAGTGACGCTCTCTATTCCCTTCCCCTCTTTCTAACTCTGCCTCTGTCTGTCTTTCCCATTTTGTGGTTAAATGTGATTATGACTTTGAATTTCATGCATACCCTAAGTATGCTGCCCTAATCAAGGAATGCAATTTGGCCCTGCAAATATGCATGGAATTGTTTTTTATTCTCACTTGAGCAGATAATTCATACATCTGCTCAAGTGAGAATATGCATGTATGCATTGCTGGCAATATAAGTTTTATTAGGCTGCAATACCAGGCTAGAGTTTGCGTCAAGGTCAATAATTGGCATGGTAGTTTTTAAGGGAACCTATACATCCAATTTTTGTGTTTAGTCACAGTAACGGAGTGAATACAAACAGCACAACACTGGTATTTTACAGGTCATCTGAAGTTCTCTGTGAAAGCCATTACCCTTAAAAATGGTCTTCAGAGTAGCATCACTGATTGGATAATCATAGAGGACATAATAGTGGGAAAGTATTTCTGCCTTTCACAAACCAAAAAAAGATATTTGCTTTGTAAAAGGAGCAGACTACAGTAAAGGGAACTTGCTTACCTTGCTTTCTGCATATGTTACGCTTTAGAGCCATGTTTCACAGGGCCATGAGAAAGATGGATGTTCTTATACCTGCCCCTTTGGTGTGTGAGCAGATCAACTGTGTGTTGATGGAAGTGCAGTGTATATGGCACACAGTAATGGGAAATGCAATAGGCCACACACAGGGTGGACCACAATTGCAGAATTCTGTATGTTTTCCATTTCCCCAATAAGTTCAAGGCAGCTATAATGGCTCCTATTGACATTGACCTGTAATATGGCAAATACAAAGATGCAAGACTTGGTGTAGTTTATTGATGTGGGTACTGTAAAAATACATGTCTCATTAGTACAATTTTTGGACTCTGGCTTGCTATTTTCTTTTTTCCCTTTCCTTCCTTGGTCTCAGTTTCATTCTCTGTATGAGGAGTGCAGAGTAAACAGGCTGCGTGAAGCAAAGGCAGGCAGGCAGGCTGATGGCTGGAGCATTAAGCTAGTAAATCACTTTCTATTCTCATTAAGGACAGCCGTTGACTGGTGAGAAAGGCCTCTCTGTCCTCCCAGTCAGCCAGCTAGCAAATTTGCTGCTTTGCCCTTCCATCGTGGAGGGAGGCGGAGTAAAAGGGTTTTGATATTTATAATGCAAGCATGTTCCCTCATGCCGTTGACCACATTGTGAAACTGAATAACCACTCTAATGTTGTTTTGTGCACAGTTAATCTGGATGTTCTTTCTATAGATAGATAGATAGATAGATAGATAGATAGATAGATAGATAGATAGATAGATAGATAGATAGATAGATAGATAGACTTTATAAATCCCAGATTGGGAAATTACTCTGTTGCAGCGGTGAGTTACAAGTAACCAAGGACATATACATACTACCTCACATACATACAGAAAAATATACTAGAAATAATAAATAAAATTAAGATTATATATGTATAGTATATACATGTTAAAAAATTGCTGAAAAATATACTTAGAGGGATAGAAATAATTAACATGTATATACTAGTATATCATAAAATGTACAACCTACATGTACAAAGTGTATATAACAAAATAAAATATGTATAAGGCAATGTATGTGTAAAAGAAGTTTCTTTTTAAAATAACATAGTGTGCTGATATTTCCCTTTTATAATATACGTTTTGTCTGCCAGGAAACCAAAGTACTAGTCCTTCATGTCAAGCTGATGTTGTAGTGATGTGAAAACCTTTACTAATTGCTCCAAGATTCTCCTGACACAGTAGTCCAAGGCAGAAGTTGACATGTTGGTGTCACCTGTGTTTTCCTTGTTTGTTCTAGTATTCAACACCATAATCATCAGGTTGTCTTGACAGCTTTTGTTTTGATGGATGTATTAGTGGCAGAGTTTTGTGAAATGTCATAATAAAAAGTTCACCATGTTGTTGGTTCAGTAGAACAAAATCAGCAAATTGAATAATGTAGACAGTACATTTTCATCATCAGGATATCATTTGTTGAATCAATATTCTACCTTATTGTCTTCTATTCTAATTGTGAATTTTGGTACTACCAAAGCTTAACGCCACACCAAATATACATATTATTATATGACCTTAAGTGTGTGCATTGTCATTTTTTATTTATTTTGTAATACCCACTGAAAATTTAATTAGGACTATTTAGGGTGTAGACCTTATTGGATAAAGGCAATCACCCACCAACACGTTACTCTGTTTAAGTCTGTTGTTCTGAAGTTCTCTCAACTCTAACAACCACACAGCACATGCTGCATCCAACAATGCAATCTGAACTAAAGAACAATTGTTGCACATATTGTAAACAACTCAAGGTATAGATGTCTTGAGTAACTGACATTTAATCAAACATTTTCTCACTGACTCTGATCCTGGAGAGGAAATATTTTGAAAAATGGAGTTGGTGTTTCAATTGAGAAACCTGTGTGCACATTTTACCCAGTCATGCTGAAAATAAATGGTTTTTATTTTAGAAATTGATTAACAAACCTTAATTTCCCCATTATTTTGTTCTAACATGTGCTACTATTGCCTCACCAGAAAATAATACAAGAGTGATTTGAAAATGCTGGGGCATATCTTATTAGCCAAATGCCATCCAAACGATAATGAGCAAAGCCCTGTGTCTGCTTCTTTGATTCTGTCAGATGTCCAATTGTTTGATCCAACGAACATCCCAGGTTAGGGAAGGTGGGAAAAGGACAGCAAGTCCCCGTTCCAACCGTGGCCTGCTGCCTGCTCAGCTTTGATTTATTGCCTCTAGTGTCATGGAGAATGGATGAGTATAAAGGGCAGTGCAGAGGAAATGTACAGGGCTCCTTCCCCTCCCCGGTTTTCTTGTATCGTTTTGTTAGTCTGTTCTTTGTGTTTTGCAAACAGTGAGAGAAATCAATGCAATTATTACTCACACTGCCTAAATACCATTCTTACCTTTAGTAAAAAACATTGGATATGTTTTTTTTTTTTTGTGGGTGCATTTTAGTGAGTTGGAAAAAAGATTTTGTGTTTAAGGAATGAAGTGTTACCATCATACTCTACTGTTCTACCATTGTTCCACTATAAAAGAAAATAGTGTCAATGTTGAATTTTAATGCAGTTGCACTGTAATGCAACTTTGTAGCATCACACTTAAAAATTCTAGGGAGAGAATTTCTTTGTCATTTTAAGTGACATGAGACTGGATGGAAATCGATATGTTTAGCAACATGGCTGACTGTGTAAACACCTCATTAGGAGTACACCTTTTTTTTTTTTTTTTAAAACCTTCTGGCACTTAACACAGGCGCGAAAACATTCAAATGTCTCCCAGTCCTTTATCGCCTCTATCCATTGAATTGGACTCAATCTTTGCACTTTTTTTATTGTCCCACTACATCTTAGCCTTTTTTTTGTGCATTCTTATGGAACTCTGGCTTGCCAACCAGCCTTTTCCTCTCTCTCCCTCTCCCCTCTATGCCTCGCTGTATCCCTCTAAGAATGAGTTAACAGCAAGCCCTGCTTGCTTGGAGATGGGAGATTAAAAGCAACAGTGGTAAAGTGAAAAAGAATGCCTGCACCAGAGCACTCTGTGCCCTGTGGCACAGAACATGTACACTGCACTACATCTCAATCTTATGTCAGGTGTTGAGCTTAGCACTGCAGACAAGTACGGAAGCAGAAGGGAGGGTCAGCAGTAGAGATGGGAGTTATAACATGCTGTGGAGCAGAGATAGAGGAGTGCCTTTTTGTTAAGATTTTTTTTTAACATTTTAGAAAAGCCCTTAATTTAGCACTGTTTTGAATTGAGTGTGGTTGAGAGTACTATCAACAAGCTCATCCAACTGCTTTACCAAGGGTGTAAAGAGAGCACAGATAATTAGATCCACGGTGGAGCTAGTGCTGGCCATCAAATGGTCTGTTTGTCATCATTTGACCTGTTATAATGTGCTGTCTTTTTAAGATGAATGCTCTACGGGCAGTCTTATTTGTAGTGGGAATTCTGTTTCCAACCACTCTGTACATGTAATGCCCCAGTGCTCAGTTTCTCTTGGTTTGTTCATATACAGCAAAAACAGGGCAAAAGCGAGCTCTGCATTAAGGTTTGTTCTGGCTGACTAGCCAAACTGCCCCTCACCTGCTCAAAAAAGTGTCATACGTGAGGTCGGCTGCAGGATCACAGGATATTTCTAGAAACTCTTTTCTGCTTCTACCATGATTTGTCAGCTACTTCGTGTGTGGATATAATTAAAAGGCTAGGGTCTAATTGTATTTTATTTATAAGAATGTACATTTTTATAGCTAAGACCATCTGTAGATTCAGTTTACTGGTGCGAGCTAAGTGTTGAATGGAGAAGTGGAAATGGAAAACAATGTTGTTGGGTATTTTTTTTCTGAACATATGAAATGCAGTCTACCCCGCTACAGTGATATGCCATTATAGACTTAAAATTGGACTCTTTTGAGGTTTGATGATGATTAAGATAGTGCTGCTGCTGCTGGTTTATACTTGCATGTGTGGATGATTGATTAGTCTGGGTGTTAAACACAGCCACAGATTTGTGTATAAAGTTTGCAGCTCTGATGTTTCTTGAATAATTTTCCAAGGCAGGAAGAAATGAAAGTGATCTCATTAAGGTGTTGGGTTATAACAAGGCACTACAATAAGACAAAAGCTCTCATTCATACACATTTATCAGTCCCTCCAGGATTTTGCAACAAATTCAAGCATTTTTGTGAATTCGGTGTGACTTGCAATTTTGATCAATCACCGCAACTTTGCAGCAAATTTGACCAATAGCCTGAGTTTCCCATGACTTCAGCCCAACATAGCAGTCCTACGCGCCAGACTTTGCATCAGTATGTGACTCTAAAAGCCACTAACCAAGCGGAAGTGAGAACAGGTTGACGTAACACACTGTAAGTTAAGTGTTTCCCAGGCTAGGATAGGAAATCAACTAACTATGTAAAGATAAACAAGTCACTGACATATATGTTCAAATTTGATTCATTCATTTTATTTTTCTTAAATCCACCAGCCATTTTCACATACATTTTTTTTTTTTTTTTTTTTTTTTGCAATGTTTACTGGCTCTCGCAACTTCCTTGCAACAAAAATACAAAAGACATTTTTATCGCATTTTTTATCGCAATTTGTTGACATGCAGTGACATTGCAAATTCTCTTTGTCTTCAGTAACGGGATTAATGACAGAAAACCACAAATATTCTTATCCAAACAGCTGATCATGAAGTGCAAATCAAGCGTGTGAACACGGTTTTACAATGTCTAAGATGTATAACAGAACCATGGATACACCTCGACCATAGAGTGCATATATATTTTGGCTTTTGTGCATCTACAGTTTTGTTCTGGCCCTCGCAGTAACATTATGTACTTTCATGAAAACAAACAACAGATAACAGAAATATTCACACACCTGTGAGCTGCATTCCAAGTCACATAACAAAAAAAACAAACACAAGAAAGCTTGTAGATGGAAATCTGAACTTGTAAGTTGTAACTTGCGACTGTAGAAAATGTTCGTCCATCCGTGTTCTGAATGTGAAGTCACAGAAAAAAATATTCACAAACGTGTAGATTTACATTAAAACAATTTCACTCAGGAGAGACGTCATTGCAGATATGCAAAGATTTATTGTACATATGTGTAATATGAAATGTAGTCTAAGGAGATTAGACTCCATCATTATGAAATTATATATATTTTTTAAAGAGGTAGAAAGCCAAAAACATAATCCCCCAATGGAGTCTAGATGCTGATGGAGGTGTGAGGAGCCTAAAGACCCATCGAGGAGCCGACGGTAGCGGCCTGTCGGAGGAGGACCCAGGAGCCGTGCACGATGAAGAGGTGCAAGGGGAAGAGGAGGGTTGTGCTCTTAGACTGAAATGACAACTGAGCAGCAGAGAGAGACAGGTTTAAAACAGGGATGTCATGCTGTGATTGGCTTGTGAAATTCATGGCCGCTTCTCATTGGTTAACATAAGTGAACGCCTCTAACATCTGTTCAGTTTAGGGGGAAAAAAGTGATTAAGTTTAGAAGTCTTCCTGAAGGAATTTACACTGTGCTCCATGACAGCTGCAAACTGGTTTATTTTTTTTACTCTTCCAATTTTCATCACAACCACATCTCCGTGATTACAACCTCTCAAATCTGTCACTGCAACTTCACATATGTGCTCTCTCGCATCTCAAAGTGGCGAGTCGGCATGGCGTGACTTTAGTGTGACAACAGTGTTGCCATATTAAATTGGACTCCAGCTGAAGCTTATTTAATTTATACATCCTTGACATATGTTTACTCCTGATATTAATATACAGGCTTATATTGCAATCCAATAGGCCTACATGTAGGTGTACCTATATTTAAATAAACACACAGTAGCTGAGTTGATGCAGTGTTTTTTATTTTGCTCATGTTTTTTTTTTTTTTTTTTTTTTTTTTTTTGAGTCAGAGTCAGGTAACAGCTGTGAGGGAGAGCCCCCAGTTGGGACTGTGCTGGACACTCAGGCCTGTTTCGCCTGTTTTAGGTCGTACGCACGTTTCATAAATGAGGGCCATTGTATGGAGCTCTTTTAGATTGTAACCACAAAAAGAATGTAACTACTTTTGTCCTTAAATTCACACGTGTGACTGTGTTTTTACAAGTGCAAAGTTTAATATACAAGTTCAAATTGTTGTATGTTGTCGCATCAAGTCTACAAGCTCTCGCATTTAGCACCACATTTACCTTTTTATGACACCAGTGTCTTTAGTCTTTCCTTGTGATGGTGTTCAACAGCGTTGATCTCAAGATAATTATTAGATCATTAACATTGCTGAGAGAGGCATTGTAGTTATCTTTGACGGAAAGAACAAAGCTGTTTGTGTAAATATCCTTAATGAATGCACAAGCTCAGTTTTTGTTGCCTTTTCCCCTGATTTATGCAAAGCAACAACATGCACAATTGTTCATACATTTCCCCCCCTACTTTATTAATTGGCTAAGAAGTTCAAAGATAATGTTTGGCAAATGAGGGAACTGAAAAATGCAATACTCTTTGTTCTGTTTATCATATATTGTCTGTCTAAAATAGAATCCTTTGGGGTGGTTTACAGAAGCAGGACAAACTAAGAAATGGGTAGATCCTTAAAGTGTTTACCCTTGCTTATACATAAAGATGAGGTGTGGGCTCTGTTTATCAAACAAATTAGGTTGTCTGCTTAAAAGTGTAATTGCTTAAGCTCTATGAAATGTAATAGTTGAACCTCAGATTTAAAAATAATCAGAGCTGAACATGGTTGTAGAAACATTTCCGCCATTATCCTTTTACAGGACCTCCGCAGGACCTCCACTATGGCTTTAAAAGCTTTTATAGGTTCAGTGACAAGCCCAGGGACTCTCACCAGTACTATCATGTCTCTCTTTATGTAAGCCGAAACCAGCAGCCTGCATTTATTTAGACATTAGCATTAGAGCTGCAAAAATGAATCAATTAACCGATTAGTTGTCAACTTTTAAATTAATCGGCAACTATTTTGATAATCGATTAGTCAGTTTGAGTAATTTTTTTTAAGCCAAAAGTAAAACACATTTTTCATGCCAGCTTCTTAAGTGTGAATATTTACTAGTTTCTTCACTCCTGTGTGACAGTAAACCGAATATCTTTGAGTTGTGGACAAAACAAGATGTTTGAGGATGTCATCTTGTGCTTTTGGGAAACACTGATCCACATTTTTCACAATTTTCTGACATTTTATAGACCAAACCACTAATCGATTTAATCGAGAAAATATTCGACAGATTATGACTATGAAAATAATCGTTAGTTGCAGCCCTAATTCAGCCTAAACAACTTCATCAATCTGTAAGAGTTTGATTGTGACCCTTTGTTGCTTTGATGGATTTCTGCTGAGATTTTTTTAAAGCATTGTCTGATGTGGGTGTACCTCCTATAAGTCTAAGAAAACTTCTCTTGATATGTAAAACTGGACTGGTATCAAGAACGTGCCGTATAGTGTAACTAACAAGAGAGCATGTTTCAAGCTAATTCCCAAAAGATTCAGAAACGTTCTGCGTGTATACTGTAAAAGAGCTTTCTAGACTGTGCACCAAATGCATAATGTGACACTGATTTATAAAAGCAATTCCATTTAGTGCCTCTTTTTGCTCCTTGGGCTCCTCCAGTGTGTCTCCCCCACCACATTATAGAAGGCACCCCGTTGACAAAAACTGTGTAATGTATTTGCACTCTTAGAAAAATACTTTTTACAAAGCAAGCCAGACATTTGGGGTTAAGGTTAGACAGTGATGGGAAGGATACTTTCAAAACGTATTCCATTACAGAATACATGCCCAAAAATGTAATTTGTAACGTATTATTCTTCAGTGTTATTCTGAATACTTAGATTACTTTCAGGTTGAATTGCATTTTATAAGTGTAGGAATGCAGCCATCAAATTCTGCTTACTAAACATGCCTATTCTGGTGTGATCTTCCGTTCCAACTGGCTTAATGTGTACATGAACAAGCAGTATTTGTTGTCCCAAACTGCTTTGCCTACTACAAAAATCTAACTGCAGTATTGCTACCATGAGCTGAATGTTAGCTAGCATGTCAAACGGGGCTAGTCAGTCTTTTAACGGCTCTGGGGCTAGTAAGTCAGCACATAGAAGAATGGAAAGTCACACGTCAACTAAGCTGGTAGATACCTGATACTATAAAATAGCAAGGTGACCAGTAAAACTACAACGGACCCTACCCTTGGCTAATTAAAAAAAAAAAAAAAAAACTTTCAGATACTTCAGGTTGGAAGTGGAGTAATTTGGAAACTGAAAGCAGGTTGGTTGCTGCAAGTAGAGGTTGCAATGCAGTTATATTTTGTCTTCCTGTTCTTTCTTTTATGTAAAATGCTGTTTGAATTACCAAGGTAGAAACGGCTTAACGGCTGTATTTTCAGACTATGACATCTGGTTTTATATGCACAGACATTTAGTTATTTACACTGTGATCTGCCATTATCTAATGGTAGGGTATTTAATGCTATCCTGTATTCCATAGAGTCAGGCCATCTCATCCTCCTGCGCTCCGTAGCGGACAATGTGACGGTGAGACAGCACCAATTAAATATTAAGAACGAATTTTGAATCAAGATTTGAGTTGGATAGTACAAGGTGTTTATGGAACAATCACTCAGTGAAAGCACAAATAACACTGCTGCATTTATCTTCAAGATAACATGGATGATGTGGAGATAAACAAATGTGTGTGAGGCATCAACACTACAATAATACATCAATACTTATTAAAATATTAAGAGTAATCTTTCTTGCCACATTCCCAGTTGACCACCTCACCATCTGCGTCGCCGGTTCCCATTGTCTCCAAAATGTGCGTACACATGGGTCAGAGTTTACTTGGAGGACTGCACGTTCTCCCGTCAAGTTTGTTTTTTTATAAATCCTGAAGTTATTTAGTTTTCTAAATAATAATAAAATCTCACATGTCATTGATTGGTATTTGATTTACTTACATGTAGAGTTGACATAATGTTGAAAAAAAAAACAACTCTAGTAAAAAATGTAACATTTGTTGAATAGTTTAAGCAAACTAATTCAAATTTGATCACTTCAGTTTATTGGCAAAACCTAATTCAAATGAATGCAAAGACATTTAAGTGGCTTAATTCCTCGGTGTGTAGTTTTACACGTTTTTCAGTGAAAATATTTCCCCTACAGTATATTTACACAGGTAGATAAGAAGAAGCCACCACTAACTGCTCTGCTTTTTTTCTTTTTCTTTTTTTTGTTCTGATTTGATAAAAAAATTGTGGGGATTTTGACTTACTAGATGACATAAATGAACACAAGACATAAATGAAAACAATAGTGGAGTCCACAGCCTGACTGTCAAAACTGCATGAAACATGAGCAGAGAAAAAGGCTTGGAAGATCAGAGTAATTGCGTGTATGGAATGGATGTTGATTGCTCCTTAATGTGGTGTGTGCTCACTTTGGGATTTCTGCTTGGGAGCTGCAGTATTGCTCAAAACTGAACTTCATCCTTGTGTGAGAGCTATCAGGGTGCTTAAGAGCAGGTGGGATTTCATTTGCCTGGGCACTGCTCTTACTTGTGTGCAAGCCCTAACTTATCTTGCGAGAGTAAAAATGTTGCAAACCTACCAGCTGATACGGGTGCAGTCAGCTCTGTGCCAACTCCCTGTGTGACAAACAAAAAAAAAGCTGCTTTTAAAGAATGGAAGTGTTACTTACATCTTATAAAATCCTTGATAAAGCTGCTTTATTTTTTGTAAAGAATTTATGGATACTGCTACCTTTTTGTTTGCCAATTTGGACCATTTTCATACATAATTAATTCAGTGCAAATCAAAGGATAAGTCAGTCATCAGTACAAGCAATTTATTTTCAAAGTCCCTTTTCTCCATAGTATCCATTTCTTGCCAATAACAAAAATGGCAACAAAGGCCAATTCAATCTTTTTAGATTAAAAGGAATAATGTGGAATAGAAAAAAAAGTGCATTGCCAAAAATATTCTGTCCCGTGTTTTACTCTATTTTGTTGCATCTGTTGTCCACTATTTTCCACATTTAGCAGTGTTTTACGTTGACATTTCAATAGCTTTTCCACTTACAATTTATTCTTTTGAATGGCAAACGTGTCCTTTTCACTAAAGGAAATCAAATTGTTTCAAATTATATTTCTTCTTTGAGCCAGTCCATCACCTTGCAATCTGCAAAACACAACCACAGCACCAACTAATTAAGACCAGTGAGAAATAAGATGGAAGTGAGAGTCGTCATTAGTCTGTCAGTAAAATGTATTTTTCACACAGAACCTGTCTTACAGGAATTCAGCCGCTCCATCTCTGGCTTCAAACAGACCAAACAGCCTGTAAATATCCTCCTACTGGTTGACAGGTTAGATTTCCAGATCACAGGCAGGATGAAAGCCCAGTTTCACTCTGTTTGGGCTCCAGTTGCTCTTCCTCTTGTCCTTGCTTCTTTCATGCACAGTCTACCTTATATTGTTCACCAACCTCTACTTTTATTCTGAACTTGTCAGTCGAGTTTTGCTCCGACTGTGCTTTTTCAATAGATTTAAGCTTCAGCACCATTTGTTTGAAAACAATTTCAACCAAATGTGTTTATCAGTCTTTCTGTATCAAAAGATGCAGGAGAGTATAGCTTATGTTTATAGAACCCATAGTTCATAATCACCGTAACTAGGGCTGCACAATTAATCAAATTTTAATCACGATTTTGGCTTCCCACGATCAAATTTGCCTAATAAAGCAATATTTAAATGCATCATTCCGTTCGTAGAAGGCTTCGTTTTTTTTCTTCCAACTCTGCTGTTGTGGCGGCCACGGCGCTTCAGTTCGTAGAATAATAGCGTGTGAGACGGAGCCTGCTGGACCTGGGCAAGAGATGTGCCCCCCAAGGCCAGAATATCATAGTTCATAAAAATGCAGCGCAGTGACGATACTGACCCGCCATCCGACCTGTGCTGGACCCATTCATAACGAGTCAGCTGTCCCTCTGTGAGTAGCCTAGCATACGTCCATCGCACTCCCCTCTCATCGCACTCCTCTCTCACTAGCTTTTTTAATCAGTTATTGTAGAAAACAAGTGAAGGACCTTTCTCAGAGATACTTTTTTTTTTAAATATATAATCAAAACAAAATAATCGTGATTATCATTTTGACAATAATCGTGCAGACCTAACCCTGACAATGCAGTTTAAAAACTCTCAACTAACCTAGTTAATGGAATTATTGAAATCCCATAAGGGTCTATTTTGCAAACATGCCAAGAAGTGTGTGTGTTTTTAAAGAGGAAAAGGAGAGTCATTGTTCATGTAAGCTGGTCACAATGATGTTTAAGACCCATAAAATGTGATTCCCACCAGAATTTGCTCTGCACCTTGGAAACATGCCAGCCCTGCACAGCTCACTATCATCATATCCCCATGGTTCCTACAAAAGATTTTAAACCTTTTATCTATGCGGGTGTGTTTGTACCTTTTGCATTCCCTCCCAGCTGTACGATCTGAGATTTCCTTTCAGATAAAGAATGTGCACCATTAATCTCCCCTCAGTTGATGTGTTCCCTCCCACTGTTTTTTTTTTTTTTTTTTTTTTTTTTTCTGCTTTTATCATACACATCTGTCCAAGTTCCTGGTGGAGTTTACTTTATCTGCACAAGGACACCAGTTGTCAGTCTGGATAAAATCAGTCCATTCATTTCAAACAAAACAAAAGTGCCACTCTGAGTTGTCGAATAAGCCATGACCAAACATTCTGTATGACCTCGGGTAGAGAAGATTAAGTTATGATGAACCATTGTTGGTTTGTTGAATAATGGCGACATTGTATAGGTTTTTACAAAAGAACTTATTATATGAGAGCCACAAAGAGAATCATACATACAATGATTAATAATTGTTTGGTTAGCAAAGATGGCTATAACAATATTTTCTTCAAATTTAGCCTTTTGTTGTCAATGTTTTACATTTTCTTTTCAACTGCTCTTCTTTAGTATGCACCTGCATGGCCAAGATACAGATGCCTGTAAGGTTTTTAAATTGATGAAGTGCAATTTGTTTCCATGTCATTATTATCCAAACTTTCTATTTACCATTTATGAATATGTCTCCGTCAGATTTAATCGTTTATTTTTTCATACCGCATCAGTGAAACTGAATAGCATTGCACTTTTGATAACCCTGAGGGGAAAATGGGCATTTGGCCTCACGTATTGTTTACCTATCCACAGGAAGCTCATTGGTATGTCATGGCTGTATCACCCTCGCCTCCATTCAGAGGCACAGCGCACAGGGCTTTTTCAGGTATTTTGTCTGGCTCTGGTTTAGCTCTGATCTAAGAGCAATTACCCCTGGAAGTCTAACATAGCAAAGGATTCTCTCCCGGGGTCACTGGTAGGTGATGTGTCTTCTGACTGGTTAAGAGCATTGTCAAGGTGAGCAATCGCCACACATGGATTTATAACAGGATCTTCATATGTTTTTAAGGGGTTGTCCATGTAGAGCTCAACAAATTAAACTTGAATTGATTAAGACTCTACACAAATACCACTTAAGTAATGCAGTCATGCATAGACCCAGCGGTGCTAAAACAAGTTTTGATAGCTTACACAAATAGTCTTGTAAACATATCCTCCTCCCATCTGTTTGACAGTTTTACATATTCAGAGAGAGAATGAAAAACATACTGTATGTCTGATGTTTATGTTAATGTCACCTCTTCTAGATTAATAAATCACACAACGGGGGGAGGAAAGGAAGGAAGATGTTTGTGCGGTTCCTCCTCTAGAAGCGCATGGAAGATTTTAATTGTTATGATTCTGGGAAGTAAAGTGGGGAACCAGTTTGTTTTGTCACTGGTCACAGATTTGTGGTTAAAGCACATACTGGTGTGTCTAACAAACGGATAACATTTGTTTTATATGACAGATGCATATTTGTGCATTCCCATTTTCCTTGTTAGAACTGTATTCATAGAATTAAATTTAAAGCAAAAAAAGAAACTACAGAATACTTGTTAAATAAACCAATCGTTAGTTACAGTCCTGTCTCAGTTGAAATTAAAGCTATAGTGCGTAGTTTGTCGCCCCCATGAGGATTTCTAAGTAATGACAACCAAATTTTCGCAAACACTTATTCGTGCAAGCGCCCCAACCTCTCCATAAAGTTGCTTGTAGCCAAGGAGGACACAGGGGATTAAAAACATGATGGACTCTTCAGAAGAGGTAATTATCTTCACTCAAGTTTTCACAAACTTCTGAACATAGCCATACTGAGAAATACAGAGAGAGTTTTGTGTGGAATTTAAAATTCCAACACAAGGAAAGGAAATGAACAAAATACATGCATCGGGCTGAATTTACTGCTACCGGAGCAATCCCAGAAGTAGAACGTCAAGGATATAGACTAACAAACCAGCAACTTCCAACTCAATTTTTTTTAAAAAGGTGTCGAGGGATGATGCTGTGTGACTACCTTTTCTTTCGTGTGTAGGCCTTCACGATTAATCGTTTAAAAAAAAATCTCGATTCACCCTGTTCACGATTTAATTTTTAAATAAATTTGATTTAAAAAAAACAAATTACGAGCCGAATGCATCAAACACTACTACTTTCTTCTGTGAGTTTTAAAAAGACTGTATAAAATAGGTTTTAAAGCTCTCCCAAGCGCTGCAATGCTCTCCCTTGTCATTGAGGCCTCTATGTATACAGCTTTGTGGTGTGCTATAGGTGCCAAAAAATCTAGGTTTGGTCAAAAATATCAAGTAAATGTTCTTAGGTTTCGCCTTTGTCAATGTCTTTCATAAAGCAAATAACGTTCTATCTTTCCGACTGTGACATTTCCCGTAGACGTGTATAGTTTCCGACTGGGAACCCAGAAATTCCGACATTCCATGTAAAATTGAACACAGTTGAAAATCCGTGCCCCTTGCCTGTTCTCATGGCGGCACCGACAGTCGGAAGAAAACAGCAGAATCCTGTTTGATTATGACTGTGTCAGATGAAAGCAAGTGCCTTGCCGTGTAAGGTGGTAAAATATGTGGACAGTTTATTATAGGGAAACTGTCCCATGAATTTGAAAGTAGTCTACATTTGACAAACGAACACAAGGAGGCTAACCTAGCTAACCTTAACAAGGTAAAGGAGCACGCCAAGCCCCCTTTCCCCAAAACAGAAGCTAACCCCGGTAACATTAAGGGCATGGATGTATGGATACGTAGGGCCAGCAGCATGACGGAGACAACCGCAGCAGGACAGAGAACACTACAGGCGTTCCCAAAAAATTCCCAAAATCTTAAAAAAAAAGCATGCTGTTGTCCATACTTTCCAAGTGCTCACAGAAACCCTGTATTTGATATATTGTCCCTGGTTTTAGCAGTTTCAATGAAAATGTTTATCAGTACTGTGTATTTAAAACATTATTATTACACAATACTTTTTCTGACCTCGAATACCCTGACAAATGAAGTTGAATAAAACGAGATGCATTCACTGTCCTTACTTCATTGGGCAAGAAAAACTTACACATTTTTGGTGTCTTTGGTCTATACCTTTAGATAAAATAATAGTTTTATAGTTTTATAAAAATATATATATATATATATATATATATATATATATATATAAAATGCAATGTTTTGTCAGTGTTTAATATCATTATACATCGAACCCTTATTAGTTTAGACTTGTAGCTGCTTGTTACACTATGTACACACCTTATTGTAAATATATAAAAACTATGGGATATTGTAACTTTAATGTGAATCTGTGATCTTTGTAAGTGATGCCCCCCAGCCTATGATCATTGATTAAAACTGGTTACAGTAAATGTAGCAGAAGGCAAAGCATATCATTACCAGTGGCATGTCCCACCTCAATCATCCAGCACACAACATGTAATTACTGACTTGGTAAAACCTATCATTTATATCTACATAACTGGCATTTAACGTGACACATGATGTTTTGTAAAGTAGATTCTTCATGGATGTACAATTTCATCTACGAATACTTTACTTGAAATAACAACAAGCCCTAGTCCACACCTATAGTCCTCTAATATACTATATAATATTTCTATTTAGACAAATGTATTAAATTAAAACCAAAACAATTTTGTTCCATTTCCAAAATGATTATTGTGATTACCTCTGCTGCTGTTGCAAATCGTTATAGGAAAATATACAGACATTTTTGTATAAGGAAACTTCATATCATCATAATTTGCTGTATGTGTGGTGTGCCTTTCACCCATTAGCCCAACAGTGTGATCACTGTTCCGTAACATGACCGCAATCAGGACAAATGCACTATTAACTCTGTAATGAGACAGCTCAACAAACAGAATTAATGGGTCCATTCAAAATGGCACTCTCCAGCAATCAACACTTAGTTAGGCTTGTTACTATAGCTGTCAGAATCAGCAAGAGTACTCTGCATTTGCTGTAGTGAAGACACAAATCTGTAGATTGAGTTTGATTTTTCTAACTTCTAGGCAACTTTGCAATACACAAACTAGAACCTTGTTGAAAGATCTGTCAAATGTTTGAAAATCATTGGTAGGGGAGAGCCAGGACAGTTTTTCATTAAACGTAATTTACAAAGCGGTTGTATCGCACTGAAAGCTAATATTTTGTCACTAGCAACCTACACCTGTCATCTATCACATACAATTGCATTTTTACCTTTTGAACAAAACCGTTCAGAAATTATTACAGCAAAAGTGGGACATGCGTACTGTTTCATCTGTCCCTCCTGGACGGGATGAATGACTAATATATTATTATAAATCATGAGGTATGCAAAGTATCACAGCTTAACACGTAAAGTTGAGGTTTATAATCCCAAACAAAAACTAGATAAATAATTGTTAAAGTTAGACAATTGAGCCAGCAATTTAAATTAATATGATGAAAGTTAGATAAAAGCACTTTTAACAGAAAACCGGTAAATCGTTTTGAAGAAATCTAAATCTAAAGTTACTAAAGTCACACTAAAAAATACAATGAGACAATTATGTATATCCCATGTTATGTTCTTATTTATTTGGTATTTGTATCTAAACCTTTGGCTCGTTGGATACTGTAAAAGCCAGATGACTCAACATTAATAAACCCTCTGACAACCCAATGATGGATTGATTCCTTAGCACTTTCACTATTACATCTTCTGATCTAATGGGATTTTCCAGACTGACTAATATGATGAAGTAGGCAAATGATTGTCAGGATGTTGCCACTCATCAGTCATATTAATTGCATTTATATGTCATTATTACAGTCTCCTAATGGATGATAGCTGGTTGCTGGCTCTTTTCTCCTTAACATAATTGAGTTTGAGCCAATGTTTTTCTCTCCATATGCAAACTGCAACTTGAGTATTGTCTTTTCTGGTGTCTGCATAAAAACCGTTACTTCTTTTTGAAGTCTACTTAATGCTTGTCAGAATATTTTGTACAGCCTTCTTTAGTTCCCAACCTATTGATCCAGTGACCGTTAAAGGTATCATGGTTTAAGAACAACATCGGTATACAGGGATCAAAACAAACATGTTTTTAGTGCATTGATTTTTTTCTTTCACTGCAGTGATGCTTCCCAGACTAATCAAAGAAAGAAGGGAGCTTGCGTTTCACTCATTTTAAGTTATCTTCTATTACACTAAGCCCACAATGAGACAAATTCATGAGTGTTATGATTAATTGATAAGAAAGTCACTCTGAAGAATTTGAGGAATTTTAAAAAAAATTAACAGAAATTAGACTGAGAGACAATATGGATGCAAAGCGAATGGCATATCTTTTTTTTTTTTAAGATGATTGGTTTTGGCATTTTAGGTCTTTTTTATAGGACAGCATGGACATGAAAAAGGAAGAGAGGGGGATCGACATGCAGCAAAGGGCTGCAGGTTGGAATGAACCTATAGCCGCTGTGGCTACCCAGGCGCCTCGTATCTCATCAAATCTTTGCAGTAAATTCTATTATCTGAATCTTGAATAGTATTTCAAGGTTTTTAATCTTCATGCAATGCGTACCTGGGCACTCATAGCTGACAAATTTGATTGGCTCAGTATGCTATTGTGCCATTCAAATTAGCTAGTTCATGGTTACATTGCATGGATGGCGCTGACTGGCAGAAGCCATTTGATTGGGGGGTGAGGCTATATCCCTGCTAAAGTCAGACAGATTTCCAATGATGTATTGTGTGGTTTATGGATTCTTTCCATTAGTATTGGATGGGCTCCTGTAATAAGCTGTCACTGTGGCAGTCACCCATTAGAAGCCACTTGTAAATGTCCATATATTCTCTAGATGTAGAGGTGAACGTGTCTCAATCATGTCACAATCATGACATTTCATGGCAGTGTATTTGGCTTGCAAACAGTTACCCTTTCAAGTCAAATAAGCGTGTAAAAGGAAAATGTTGTTTACTTAGCCAGGTTCCCTAGACAGGCTCCAGTATGTCCAAAATTCTGCCGCCAGGGTCCTCGCCCACATCAAGACCAGGCAGTACATCACCCCAACACTCATCTACCCTAACTGGCTTCTATAAGTCCCGTATCATATAGTGTATAAAATCATCCTCACCTTATAAATCCCTCCATGCCCTGGCCCCACAGTACCTCACCGACTTCCTCCATCCATACATCCCAACCCGAAACCAGTGGTCCTCAGACGAGGAGACAGAGCCTTTAGTGTTGCAGCCACATGCCTCTGGAACACCCTCACTGCAGATATCTGAAATGCTACATCCATGAACATTTAAAAAAAAAAAAAAAAAAAAACTAAATAAATAAATATTATTATTATGATGACAGTTTTACATTTTCAAACTTTGCAAAGATTTACACATTTAAAACATTGTTGTCACAACAATGCTTTTAAGATGCAACAGGACTGAGAATGCCAGAGAGGCTTTCATTCATTTTCTTGGACTTTTCAGGGTTGGAGGGTTGATACATAAAGCATTGACGTTTTTCCAATTTAAATCACATTTTTGTTTGTTTTATTTTTCTTTGGTTTGTTTAACTAATTTCTTGCTCACGTCTACTGGCTCTGATTTAAAAATAAACAATTGATTTTAGATGGTGAGATGGTGAGCTCTGCTTAATGATTTTCCACCCAGCAGAGTAACTACTTCCTGTTTTAATTGGGCATTTAGATTGATGGCAATATACTGCAGATAGCAATTTCAATTTGCGAGGCCGTGAATTTAATTATATGTAGGTATTGACCAAATGTTTTTTTAGTTTTTTTTTAAGGGCCTATACCGATTTATTAGTAATCAAACAGGCATATCACCGTTTGCATTAAAAACATTGAGTGAGAGGACAGAGTTATGAGGACAGAGACAGAAAGGCCAGCTACATCTGAGCCAAAGTAGCAAGTTTTCAATTAATTTATTTTATCTTATTACTGATTCAGAGTATTTTAAAAATGTTGATTATCACAGCCGATAATTGATCAATCCCAACTGCACGTACTCACTTTCATTAAAATAATCTATTAAAATAAGGTACACATTTTTGATTCTCCTTTGATTTCCCAGGTTTCCTTTCCTTCTTTGATTGCAATGCAACTTATTACATTCTGTCTCCCATGTCCCATTAGTGCATGTATAGGACCTGAGCATATGTGTGTATTTCAGGCCTGTGTGGTGTGTAAGGACAGAGTGTAAATTGTAATTTCCCCATAGGTGATCAATAAAGAGTATACATATGCATTATATAATTGGCACTGAAACAAATGTGAAGTTATTGGAAGTTGTAATATTAAAGAGGTACCCTACGGCCCTTGGTTGTTGAGCATGTGTTATTTTTCATATGATGCACACAACACCTTGGCCCTGTATTAGTCACTATTTTTCTAATTTGGCACATATGTTGTGGTCTCTTGTTTTACAGCAATAAACAGTGGAACAGGTATGCCCACAGGGGATGCTATAATAAAGCCTAATAGTGAAACTCAGACTCGCCATCTGGTACGGTTTGATATTTTATGTTTGGCCGTAGTACCCTTGACCTCCATTAATGTGTTTTTTTTCAAAGGACATCTAAAAAAATAGTTTACATTTTTATGTGCCAATTGGAAGGTTGGTGGTTCAATCCCTGGCCCTGCAGTCCCATGTCAAAGTGTCCTTGGGCAAGACACTGAACCCCGAGTTTCCCCCGATGCTGTGCATCGGAGTGTGAATGTGTGTGAGTGTTTATCTGATGAGCAGGTGGCACCTTGTACGGCAGCCTCGGCCACAGTGTATGAATGTGTGTGAATGGTGAATGTATCCTGTATGATGTAAAAGCGCTTTGAGTAGTCGTTAAGACTAGAAAAGCGCTATATACATACAGCACATTTAGATTTACATGATGGATCGGGATATGGAATTGATTCAAATCGTTAACAGGATAAGTGAAGGTTCACACCCCTATTTAAAATGTATTTTAGGTTTGAACACTTGTGCAAACAGACAGTGCGAGTAACAAATGTTTTTTGTATTAGAAATATAAGTTAATTGGACCTTGGTTTATTTTATATATTGAACATAGCATTCATTTCCTATAACTTCTATCGTCATGGCCTTGCAAACCATATGGTCCAAACTGATTGGAGTGTGATCCAAGGTGATATAAGCGTGACATTTTGCAGCTGGAACATATGGGTGATAATGGAGCTTGAAACCTTCTATTTTATAGGAAGAGACACATTTTTTTTTTTTTTTTTTTTTTATACATAGGAACAGCTCATTGGTGGTGAAGTAATAGAGACACATCTGGCGTCTCCTTGCAGCTTTGTGTTAGTATAGAATAGTATTTATATTTTTTGATTATTTTTTTAGCAGCACTTTTTTTAGCAGTCCTGCTTCCTGAATGCTGAATGGAAAATATGTAGTTTCCTATAGTGTGCTGCCTTATGAAAGTCTGACTCAGGTGGTTATGGCCAACTTGTGTGTGTGTGTGTGTGTGTGTGTGTGTGTGTGTGTGTGTGTGTGTGTGTGTGTGTGTGTGTGTGTGTGTGTGTGTGTGTGTGTGTGTGTGTGACTGGTTTGTTTGTGATGTCACCTGCACACCTTTGTGTGCAGGTGACGTACAAAGGGAACCACAGGTGAGGGGGAAAGGGGATCTGGGAAGCCACACAGTTTTTCAACCTCAGCTTTGTGAGAGTAATGTTTTTAGATCTCGTCTGCTCGTTTTTAATCTTTCAAGTCAGTCTTTTTATATGTGCTTTTAACAAAATTTATACAATAAAGGATTAACTGTGCGATGATGGTGGGTCTCAGTATTTGCACCAGCAAGAGTTGGAAAGGGCTTTATATTTCCTCAAATGGAATTATTTGTAAACAGGTTTTAAGTTGCTTAAAGAGCCCATATTATGCACATTTTCAGGTATTTTGAGGTGGTACCAGAATAGGTTTACATGGTTTCATTTGTTGTACTGCATATTGGTGCAGATCCTGTTTTCACCCTGTGCGTTTGGGTCACTTTTTTTTAGCTACAGAGTGAGACATCTCACTTCTATTCTATCTTTGTTGGGAGTTGTACATGCGCAGTAGCTAGGTAAGATTACATCTGCTAGATAACTCTTTCTCCAACTTTGGTCAGTACAAGGCAGGACTAGCTGGAGGCTTCTTCTAAAAGGGGGCACACTTGTGGAATACCTGCAGAACAGGGACATTTATGTTGTTTGTTTTGTAGATTATGGTAAACTAGTGTGTGTTGTAGCAGTGTTTTGCCATTGAGAACAAGCTAGCATGCTAGTGCTAGCATGTGCTACGGTTAGTCGTGCAGATTTTGAATAGCTCACCTGGAGACGGAAGGCAGAGGACATACAGAAACCTGTATCTCACTCAAAAAAGCATGGATAGTTTTTTTTTCCAAATTTGTATGCATGGGGAAGCACCAGAGACACAAAATAACTGGGCACTATAATAGATAAATCTGGCCAGTGGTGACTTCTGGTTCTATCTTTTTTTTGGATTGATTTTCGTGTGCCTGTACAATCCAAAACTAGCTTCTATTCTGCCCACATTTGAGACTGCTTTGGGTTCCAAGTAACTACCCAGAACTGCCAAGCTCCTACATTTACATTTGTAAATATGCCAAGTTTTGTGTATGTAACAGCTTTTCTTTCACACTCTCCCCTGCTCAGGGGCTGCTGCATAATTTAGTGGTCTGGTGTGGTGACCTCATCCAAATTGTGACAAGGAGCATTTATTATACTTATATTTGTGTGGCTTTTGGGAGCCTAGCCCAATATTTTGTTCCTCAACAATCTGCCTGATGAACATGAATTCTTGGTTTGTCTTAATCTCTTAATGTGTTGTGGTTTTATTGCATTGTTATCTGATATGATTACAGAGACTGTGCTTCAGTATCTGTCCTGTTAATATAGCCTATGCTCCGTAGGTAAATTAGGCCAATACTAGGTTAGACTCTACTTTCCAATGTGCTTTCTATTTTTTTCCTTTTGTTTCCTGTTTTTGTTGACGAGAAATGTGGTTCTTTTAAAGTCAATCTAATGCGGTACCAGTTGCCGTTTCAACCAGGTAACTATGGGCTGCTGTTCCTTTTTGCTCCCCCGTGTCAAATCTTGATCACAGACCTATTTTGAGTGTTACCCTTCTGTATAATTTTCTTCATTATTCAACAATACAGTGCTCCTGATTGGTGGTAGGCTTTTAACAGCTCCACAGTGGGAACAGAGAGGAGTTCATTGTCTAAAAGACATTTTTAGCAAGATTGGCTTCTTACCCTTTTCTAACCTACCAAACATATTCAATATACTGCGTTCCTCTTTTTCTTTTACCATCAATTAAGATCAGCACTCAAGGCATACGGTGTGCCCATCCATCCAATCAGGAAGTTATACTATGCAGCAAAAAAACTGTGGTATGGTATCAAGACTTTATCAGTTCTTGGTGATATCTGGCTGCTTTGGCCTTCCTATTAAGAGGATCTGGGTACGATCTTGATTGGCATGATGTAAGTGTTAACATTCCAGATGTACAGTGCCTTGCGAAAGTATTCGGCCCCCTGGAAGTTTTCAACCTTTTGACACATTTCAGGCTTCAAACATAAAGATATAAAATTTTTATTTTTTGTGAAGAATCACCAACAAGTGGGACACAATTGTGAAGTGGAACGAAATCTATTGGATATTTTAAACTTTTTTAGCAAATAAAAAACTGAAAAGTGGTGCGTGCAAAATTATTGGGCCCCCTTGCGATAATACTTTGTAGAGCCACCTTTTGCTGCGATTACAGCTGCAAGTCGCTTGGGGTATGTCTCTATCAGTTTTGCACATCGAGAGACTGAAATTCTTGCCCATTCTTCCTTGCAAAACAGCTGGAGCTCAGTGAGGTTGGATGGAGAGCGTTTGTGAACAGCAGTTTTCAGCTCTTTCCACAGATTCTCGATTGGATTCAGGTCTGGACTTTGACTTGGCCAGTCTAACACCTGGATATGTTTATTTGTGAACCATTTTGCTGTATGTTTGGGATCATTGTCTTGTTGGAAGATAAATCTCCGTCCCAGTTTCAGGTCTTTTGCAGACTCCAACAGGTTTTCATCCAGAATGGGCCTGTATTTGGCTGCATCCATCTTTCCCCTCAATTTTAACCATCTTCCCTGTCCCTGCTGAAGAAAAGCAGGCCCAAACCATGATGCTGCCACCACCATGTTTGACAGTGGGGATGGTGTGTTGAGGGTGATGAGCTGTGTTGCTTTTACGCCAAACATATTGTTTTGCATTGTGGCCAAAAAGTTCGATTTTGGTTTCATCTGACCAGAGCACCTTCTTCCACATGTTTGGTGTATCTCCCACGTGGCTTGTGGCAAACTTTAGACGAGACTTTTTATGGATATCTTTGAGAAATGGCTTTCTTCTTGCCACTCTTCCATAAAGGCCAGATTTGTGCAGTGTACGACTGATTGTTGTCCTATGGACAGACTCTCCCACCTCAGCTGTAGTTCTCTGCAGTTCATCCAGAGTGATGAGGGCCTCTTGGCTGCATCTCTGATCAGTCTTCTCCTTGTCTGAGCTGAAAGTTTAGAGGGACGGCCAGGTCTTGGTAAATTTGCAGTGGTCTGATACTCCTTCCATTTCAAAATGATCACTTGCACAGTGCTCCTTGGGATGTTTAAAACTTGGGAAATCTTTTTGTATCCAAATCCGGCTTTAAACTTCTCCACAACAGTATTACGGACCTGCCTGTTGTGTTCCTTGGTCTTCATGATGCTCTCTGCGCTTTCAACAGAACCCTGAGACTATCACAGAGCAGGTGCATTTATACAGAGACTTGATCACACACAGGTGGATTCTATTTATCACCATCAGTCATTTAGGACAACATTGGATCATTCAGAGATCCTCGCTGAACTTCTGGAGTGAGTTTGCTGCACTGAAAGTAAAGGGGCCCAATAATTTTGCACGCACCACTTTTCAGTTTTTTATTTGCTAAAAAAGTTTAAAATATCCAATAGATTTCGTTCCACTTCACAATTGTGTCCCACTTGTTGGTGATTCTTCACATAAAATAAAAATGTTATATCTTTTATGTTTGAAGCCTGAAATGTGTCAAAAAGTTGAAAACTTCAAGGGGGCCGAATACATTCGCAAGGCACTGTATCATGCAATCCAGACCATCAGCCGATTCACTACAATTTAATTAATAGGATATATCTCACCCCTGTGAAACTGCATCACATGAAGGTAATTAGCAGTCCTTTATGCAGGTTCTGCCCACTAAAAGCTTATGTACATATCTTCACGTTCTGGGATTGCTCTCCTGTTGGTCAGTTCTGGAACAATATTGCATCCAAAATATCTGCCCTGATTAATGATAGTGTACCTGTTACGGTCAATGTTTTGATCCTGAATGATCTGTCAGCATTCCAGCTCTCTAAAACTCAAGTGTGCTGTTTTTTCTGGACTTATAGCAGCCAAGAGAATGATTGCAACCCATTGGAAACCACCTCATGACTTGTCTGTTCGTACTTGGACCCTTTCATTTCTGGATGTGTATATGGAGCTCTCCATGGCTTGCATAGGTGGAGCTCGGGAAAAGCTTTGGACACTTTGCTCAGCATTGCTGGATCCTTGAACTGCTTGAACTGCTGTGTGTGTTTGGTCCCTTTTGGCTTGTGCCGATCTCCCAGTCAATGCCTCTTGTTTGTTTGTGTGTTTGTCTGTGTGTCTTGTTTGGGAGTTGCAGGCATCTTTCTTTCTGTTGGGTTTTGGTTGTCTCCCTTCCTGTATTTCCTTTCTTTGTTTTAGAGTGAAACATTCTATCACAAGGAAGGACTGTGGAAAAGGGGAACTATGCCTTCTTCGGGGTGTGTAGTGTACCTTTTGAATGTTGTCATCTGGACCAATGTTTTGCATTTTTATTTGGGTCTTTAAAAAAATATTTAATCACAAAAATACAAAATAAAAAGGCATAGTTACATTATGTTAGAATGTCTTTTTAGCTATGCTATTTCTTCTGCACTGGCAACACAAGACCCATGTTCTTTCAGTACTGGACAGTTCTGCCAGCACATTTCATTTTAGTGCTTTAGTGCTAAGCCGTCCTGTCCCAAACCATTTAAACACAGGATTTCTCTAATTCACTCTAGTAGATGCACTGGAGAGCTCCTTCACTGGAAAGAAATGGGAAACAGAAATTGTTTAAAGTCAGCACTTCTGCCTGAACAGGTTTACTTTGCTACAATAAGATTATCAGGAGAAACAGACAAAATCCAAGAATGAGAAATGAAAATGGAACTTTGCTTAACATAGTTGAATCTCAGATTGTACAAGACCATGCAGCGTATTTGATTAGATTTACATAGATTCCCAACGTTATGTGGGTTTTTCACAGATTGAGATAACCATGCTAAAGGTTGGTTTGCCCTAAATCACAAAAACATTTTCTGTTTCCTGTAATGGCCTTATTCATGAATGATTTAGGTTTTATTTTTCCTTGGTACTACCAAAGCAGTAGTTGAAAAAACACTGACATTGAGCTCTATGAATTACAGAGATCCAGAGGAACGGAGCAATGTTTCTGAAAAGAGACATTGCTTTTGAGAATGAAGTACCTTTTCAGTGCTTTGAGCAGCACAAATTAAGAGGTGGCAGCACAAGTTTCAGAGACAGATTTCTCCACATTAAACCAAAACTATTTGCATGGCTCAATACCACAGAGCTAGTAAATATGTTTTGTGATTTAGGTGAACTGACCCTTTAAGCTGTTCCCATTCAGAGGATTTTTGCTATGCTTTTGCCTGTGCTCAAGTTTATTTAACACCTGTGTCCTTCCCATCATTATATTGGGCCATGCTATTTACTATATTATGGTTTTAGTATATTTATCTCTCTCTTTTTTTCTCTGTCACACAAGTTGATATAGAACCTGTCTGCGGTGTGGTGTGGTCCTATGTTATCTATAGTTTTGTTTTGGATGTTGGCA